>JASANE010008675.1:0-15151 GCA_030248225.1 Trileptium ribeirensis
TGCTCGAAAATAAAATTAGTGGAGACTAATTTCTAATTTCAAATTCTAAACTATTTCAGAGACCCTAATTTGGAATATAATACTAGTTTTAGCAAAATCATCTGGGGCGGGGGGAAGGGTGTATTCAGGATTCAACACTTGCAGTAGAAACACAAAATGAGGCCAAACAATATGCCATGTAGGTGTTCTCTTTTATTCAATAAAGTCGCACAAAGTTTGCGTGCAACGGATTTAGCTTTATGCAATTCGGCGACGGTGTACTGTCTTAACAGCCAAATTTAACAATTTTATTTGTTAGACAGCCAAAGGCAGTGGTATGGCGTAATAGAATTAACCACCCCATCGCAGGTCAGTTACCTCTTTTGTAAGGCAGTTTGACCACAACGTCCTAGGAAAGATTGGAACCATTTCTATTTCATAGCTATAATAATATTTTGAAACATGTTAACCTAGGTGTGTTGAGTGCAACTGTTGGTTGCTATACCATTTCTAGGTGAATAAGGATAAAGATGTAACATGCACAGTTAGTCAAAATGCGGAAACAATGTTTCAGCCTGACGGCTGTGATAATAAATAGCAGTATTAGCCACGTATTTTTTTTCAAAACAGTGTATATTATTTGTTATGAGCGATAAAATCTCAAAAATTCCTTAAACTGATACAACTCAAATTTCCCTTAACATCGTCCATTGCGATGTATTAGTAACAGCAATCCGTTGTTATATTTTCCTTAAAGGAACGACAACAAGGATACGTAATTGTAAGAACAAAAAAGTGATGACAAAATCATAAACAATATTTATTAGTCGTTGAAATGCCGATATCAGCTTTGTATTGTAATTGTTCGTGTAGTTCCATTGCATACATAACACAAGAACTGAATGAAAATTGAATTTGATTAAAGAAAATGTCACACACCAAATGTAGCTTCAATGTTATCTGATTGAAACATTGTCCTTGAATGTCATAAAATACTGGTTATTCAATTAACCCTTTGCGACATGAATTAGTACACATTTGTGTAGTGTTTAACGAGCTTTTGCCGCAGCGACGCACTGAACGTAATCGCTTGAGTGTGAGGCACATTAGATATTACATTAGACTATATTAGGCACATTTGGGAGATATGCGTCCATTAGATATTAACCTTGTGTCTGATGGCTGATTGCTTGTAGCACAGCGCCGATTGCATGTTCGTACGCACGATTCTGTGAAGTCCGCATAATTAATATTTATATTTTCAAGAAAACTTTGACCAATCAAACAATTTGAAAGATCATTTTGAATTTGAACCTAAACGATTTCACAAAACAAGTTTCAGCAAAATTCCTTTTCAGTGAAATAGTTGAACCTCACTCAGAATATGAATTTTGTACGGCTAATGAGTAATATCTAATGAGGTTCTTTCAAGGCTTACAGAGCAACATTTGGAGCTAAAGGTTAAATATATGCCAGACATTAAACGGTTTAGACGAAAGTGCATCTCACAACTACTCAAAACAGTTTGGCCATGCGAGTTTATTGGTGGGTGGTGGCAGTTAGCCCACTGAGATTGTAGGGCAAATTGGACACCACCAATTTATGGACATGATCAGGTCATGTTACAGTGGTTTCACTGAAGATCCCTCAAAACTGGGACCCGCGCATCACAGTATAAAACTGACGTCTGACATACTACCCTTCTCATCAAACTGGCAGTTAATGACATTTTATAAGCCGTAAAGACCCAAAAACGTTCGTGACTTATAACATTGGTTAATGTTGTCACAAGATAAATATGGTGCTATATTTTAGTACCATAGCGACAAAATAACCTCAGCTTATGTCGTTATATAATGTTTATGTTACACGTCGTCACGAGGTTGCACAGAATTGTAATTTATTAAAATATTTTAAGCTAATGTATTTTGACAAAATCGAAAGGAAATAATTGTTTATTCGGGTTCACTCGTTCGAACATTTTACTCAAAATTTGGCTGTAAGTTGTACTGAGGTAAATGTAAATGCTTCAGAAATTTTTCCAAGTTTTGTGCAAAATTTTGAGCTAAACAGTTTTCAAGAAATGTTTTTGTCACTTGTTGGAATCGTGTTTGAAATATACCAAAAATGTAAAAAAAAAACTATTTAAAATTTCACATATGATTATAATTTCAACTCTATATCATGATTTGAATATCTGAAGTTGTCAACGCTTCGAACGCCTAATATTTAACAGTGTTGTGATGAAAAAGTTGAAAATACCTGAACCAAATTAACAAAGCTAGAATATTTAGTACTTTTGGTTGCCAATTAGTGTCAAAATGGCTTGAAAATTTTTTTACCAAATACCTTCAAGTATATATGAGGCACATAGAATATGAATTTTGAGATCAAAATATTTGTGAAATACAAAATATAGAGTTTAGTGTGAAGCCATATTACATGTTCTTAATGTATGCAACTATTTTTTTACAATTTTTTCAGCGAAATTGAAACTCAATCGGCTGCTCAAATACCTTCGAAATCGTAAGTTTTCAATTAGAACGTTAGCCGAAATGTGTACCATTTGAAATTATTTTTTTACGAAATATGATGCATCAAATTTACATGAAACCTTCGTTTGATAAGATTTTATTGAATACTTTTGCTAAATTCCTGATTGTAGCTTTAAAATATTTTATTTATATATTAGCTTATACTGTTCGACAATTAATAGCTGTGCAGAACTAAAAATAGCTGTGCAGAACTTTTTTTAAATAAGACCGGTCAAAATTTTGGCCATTTATAAGAAATGCAGGTCAAATTTAATGATCCTTTAATCAGTTTTGGTAAGTGGTTAACGGTCTATTTTATAGGCATGCCATCACCTACTTAGACATCGCTGAAATTTTTAAAGCCTAGATATTTTTAAAAATCATATGTATCAATCATTCTGACGCTCCTAGGTCTTGGGGAGTTGTCGGGGTCGGCTAGATGGGGAGGTCGTCTCAGGAGAGTAGAGACCTTTTTGGAGACACATCAATAGAGAGAGGAACGGGGTGGTGGCAAAAAATAAGTTGGCAACTTCTATATCCTCCGGCAAACCCTCATTTTTGCCAATTTCACCCCAATTTTTGCCAAAATTTCCCTTGTTTGCAAGCATTTGCGCACGACGGAGAAAGGGGTGCAGAGCCTCAGTGGGGGCAGGGTAGTACCCTCAGTGAGTACACCGGAGCCTCGGGGGGGGGGGGGGGGAAGTGGACCTGTGGCCTCAGGGGGCGTAGCCTTCTGAACCTCTGCTTCGGCCTGCACGATATATATGGGTTTTTCGTTGGTTTTCAGATAAGTCAATTTGAAAAATTGATGTCAGTCAGTCAGTATCTTTTGATGTTCGAGATGCGCATTAATTGCTGTATATAACATCATAGCGTTGGTTTAAAGTAAGCCAATGACAAAACGTTTCCCTTAATATTCATAAAAAGTTACTTGAGCTAAGTTTATCGTAGGCTGCTATTTAAGACATAACTATAGTTACACACTCATACTGGCTTACAACTGTTTCAGGATAGGTCGAAACATTACAGTACATCAGAGAAGTACTTTTAAACTGTGCAATCGCGAAACAAATTAGATCCGATGTGCCAACTTGACACGGCATAATTTCAACACTTTTAAACTGTGCAATTCCGAAATAAATTAGATCCGATGTGCCAAATTGAAAAAACTTTATTTCAACACTTTTAAACTGTGCAATCGCAAAACAAATGAGATCCGATGTCCCAAATTGACACGGCATAATTTCAACACTTTTAAACTGTGCAATCGCAAAACAAATTAGATCCGATGTGCCAACTTGACACGGCATTATTTCAGCACTTTTAAACTGTGCAATGGCAAAACAAATTAGATCCGATGTGCCAAATTGAAAAGGCTTTATTTCAACACTTTTAAACTGAGCACTCGCGAAGCAAATTAGATCCGATGTGTCAAATTGACACGACGATATTTCAACACTTTTAAACTGTGCAATCGCAAAACAAATGAGATCCGATGTCCCAAATTGACACGGCATAATTTCAACACTTTTAAATTGTGCAATAACAAAACAAATTAGATAGGATGTGCCAATTGACACGACATTATTTCAACACTTTTAAACTGTGCAATCGCAAAACAAATTAGATCCTATGTGCCAAATTGACACGACATTATTTCAACACTTTTAAACTGTTCAATTGCAAAACAAATGAGATCCGATGTGTCAAATTGACACGACATTATTTCAACACTTTTAAACTGTTCAATTGCAAAACAAATGAGATCCGATGTGTCAAATTGACACGACATTATTTCAACACTTTTAAACTGTTCAATTGCAAAATAAATGAGATCCGATGTGCCAAATTGACACGACATTATTTCAACACTTTTAAATTGTGCAATAACAAAACAAATTAGATCAAATGACACGACTCTCACCCCGATGTGCCAAATTGACAAGGCTTTATTTCAACACTTTTAAACTGATCAATCGCGAAACAAATGAGATCCGATGTGTCAAATTGACACGACAAAAACTCAACAAAACAAAAAGTTATATTTCAACAATTTTAAACTGTTCAATTGCAAAACAAATGAGATCCGATGTGTCAAATTGACACGACATTATTTCAACACTTTTAAACTGTGCAATCGCAAAACAAATGAGATCAAAGAACACACGATGTGCCAAATTAAAAAAAAAAAAACAAGACACGGCATTATTTCAGCACTTTTAAACTGTGCAATGGCAAAACAAATTAGATCCGATGTGCCAAATTGAAAAGGCTTTATTTCAACACTTTTAAACTGAGCACTCGCAAAACAAATGAGATCCGATGTCCCAAATTGACACGGCATAATTTCAACACTTTTAAACTGTGCAATCGCAAAACAAATTAGATCCGATGTCCCAAATTGACACGGCATAATTTCAACACTTTTAACCTGTGCAATGGCAAAGCAAATTAGATCCGATGTGCCAAATCGAAAAAACTTTATTTCAACACTTTTAAACAGTGCAATCGAAAAACAAATGAAATCCGATGTACCAAATCGAAACGACATCATAATAAAACATCCTAAATTTTCCGTACTAAGATTCGCTACGTTATGTAAATTATTGCATTGTGTCTGTAATATTAATGTGTAAAGATTATTATTAAAATATAGTTGGAATATTGAATTATTTTAAGTTTTAAACTTGTCTTGTTTTGTGTGTATGTGTTCCTGCAATGTCAAAAACCCATACATGTCCATTGGGACAGAGTCTAATTATGACCCTGTGGCTCGGATAACCATCCAACCTTTCGGGGCTTGCCGGTCTCACTGTCTCACTAGACTGATCTCCCTCCCTCCTGCCGTAGGCACATGGTCAAAAATTAGCCGTTTTGGCAGAAATAGACACAGATTCGGAGATAATTGGCAAAATTGTGGGAAATTGGCCAAAGTGGAACAAAAGGACAAAAAAAGAAAAAATTGAGTTCCAAAAAGTTTCGGAAATTTATTTCTCTTGAGGGACCTTTTCGTCACAAGCAAAGCCCAAGCCTCTCCCCCGAAACACCCGCTATTCTCCCGGGACTTTCTAGACCTCGTTCAGCTATGACAATTAAAAGTACCGCACCAGTTAATACCTGTTCTCGATTATATGTGATATAAATTATGATACCACGGTGAATACATATTGTTGTAGAAGTGGTTCTGGAAGTGCAAGTAGCGAAAAAGAAAACCCGGGGTAAGTTGTTTAGAAACGATGTATGGATAAATATTTCATTTCCTAATATTTGCTAAATTTTGTTTTATGTGTGCCGACAATAATATGTGTTTTCGGAGTCAGGTTATTCAGAAGTTATGAAATTCAAATACTGTTTTTTAAAATGAAAGAAGATTTATTTTTATACGAAAGAATAATTTCTTTATCAATAAATCCGTACCCTACGCTGTGCGAATAGAGTGACCGGTTGTATAGACTCCGGGATGTATAGGGTTTTAAGCGCTCTTAGTCTCGTCTAAGCAACATGTTTTTGATATATTTCACAATATAAACAATAATTTGTGAGTAAAATATAATTCCTAAAGAGATTACAATTTAATACACGTCCTAAAATTACAGAAACTTTCGTCCGCGCGTACATATATTAGTGGCTTTGGGTTTACCTTAGGGCTTTGGGTTTACCTTAGGGCTTTGGGTTTACCTTAGTGGCTTTGGGATTTCCTTAGTGGCTTTGGGTTTACCTTAGTGGCTTTCGGTTTTCCTTAGTGGCTTTGGGTTTACCTTAGGACATAACAACAATTAGTCTGTTTAGCCCTATGTAGTACCAAACATAAATTCTGCAAAATGTATGTTTGACCTCTCTAGTTTCTGAACTCAAAGATGGACACATTCCCACGTTATTTCTAGCTGTAGGCAATGGTAACCGTCACCTGTGAATCATTAAAATATTGCGACAAATATTACTCTATGCAAAAAAACGTGTATTGGCCAACAGTTGTAAATTGTTTGCTTAATATAAATGATCATATTTAAACGTTTATATATCCGCGCGTAATGCCAAAAACATTTGTCTCTTGAGCAACGGTAAATCTAATTCCAGTTTTATACCAAAATATTAGCTTCGTCAATAACATAGTACTGCAATAGACACAAGACATCTCTCTTCAAGGTACATGTGACCTGAGCTATTGCCAATAAGGCCTGATATCTAGTCAGTAACAACTTTAGCAGCAGAAATTGTGTCAAGTCCATGTATCTACGGTTCATTGATATCCATTAGTTGAGTTTGTTAGATCTCATTATTGTCTATGGTTTGATCTGGCTAGCCAAAATGTTAAAACAATATCGGTAAACTGAATGATCTCGGCCTAGCATCTGGTTGCTTGTTCTTTATCGGATTATTAAAACATATGAAGGGAATAGTTTATGCTTTATAATGTTTCGGTTTGTTAAATTGTCAAAACTAAACAAGATATCACTGTGATCTCAGTTGAATAGAAGACTGATGGAACAAAATGTGCTTCGACAGCAGCATTGCTATATGAAGCCGTCAAAAATTAGTTTACCACGATACCCTTAAATGACTAATTCCTACACACATTTTTTGTAGTAGTTTCTCAGAAAATATTACATCGATGTTGTAGCAATGATTATATTTTTCAATAGGCAAACGTTTTTCAGAATATTGGTTACATCTTCCGTGCCAATCATAGTTTTCATTGCCACACATAACTTCCGTAGCATATTGTCCATAAAATCAACACAATTTATATAGTGGGGTTATTTTTAAAACAAAACGGTATGTAATGAGAGCGCACATATATCTATGAACAGGGCTTTGACAAAAAAACTAAGATATAATATTTTACATTATTTTAAGAGAAAAAGCTGCCAAGAGTGAAGTGCCCACAGACACACTTTGTGGAGGTGCGAACATGGAAGGACAATCGTTGACAAACGTGGAGATAACGGTAGAAGACATAACCGAAGTCAAAGAGACGATAATTAATACGATAGGCTCGATTGTTAAGAGAAAAAGCCGCCAAAGAGTGAAGGCCCACAGACACACTTTGTGGAGGGCGAACATGGCAGGACAATCGTTGACAAACGTGGAGATAACGGTAGAAGACATAACCGAAGTCAAAGAGACGAGAAATAATTACATTATTTTAAGAGAAAAAGCCGCCAAGAGGAAGGCCCACAGACACACTTGTGGAGGTGCGAACATGGCAGGACAATCTTGACAAACGTGGACAGAAATGTAGAAGACATAACCGAAGTCAAAGAGATGATAATTAATTACATCATTCTCAAGAGAAAAAGCCGCCAAGAGTGAAGTGCCCACAGACACACTTTGTGGAGGTGCGAACATGGCAGGACAATCGTTGACAAACGTGGAGATAACGGTAGAAGACATAACCGAAGTCATAAAGAGACGATAATTAATTTACATTATTTTAAGAGAAAAAGCCGCCAAGAGTGAAGTGCCGAGTAACACACTTTGTGGAGGTGTGGCACATGGGAGAAAATAATTGTTGACAAAAGTGGAGATAACGGTAGAAGACATAACCGAAGTCAAAGAGACGATAATTAATTGACATCTTTTTAGAAGAAAGAGCCGCCAAGAGTGAAGTGCCCACAGGACACACTTTGTGGAGGTGCGAACATGGCAGGACAATCGTTGACAAACGTGGAGATAACGAAAAAAGACATAACCGAAGTCAAAGAGACGATAATAATTGACACTACTTTAAAAGAAGAAAAAGCCGCCAAGAGTGAAGTGCCCACAGACACACTTTGTGGAGGTGCGAACATGGCAGGACAATCGTTGACAAACGCGCAGAATAACGGTAGAAGACATAACCGAAGTCAAAGAGACGATAATTAATTTACATTATTTTAGAGAAAAAGCCGCCAAGAGTGAAGTGCCCACAGACACACTTTGTGAGGTGCGAACATGGCAGGACAATCGTTGACAAACGTGGAGATAACGGTAAAAGACATAACCGAAGTCAAAGAGACGATAATTAATTTACATTATTTTAAGAGAAAAAGCCGCCAAGAGTGAAGTGCCCACAGACACACTTTGGAGAGGTGCGAACATGGCAGGACAATCGTTGACAAACGCGTAGATAACGGTAGAAGACATAACCGAAGTCAAAGAGACGATAATTAATTTACATTATTTTAAGAAGAAAAAGCCGCCAAGAGTGAAGTGCCGACAGACACACTTTGTGAGGTGCGAACATGGCAGGACAATCGTTGACAAAAGTGGAGATAACGGTAGAAGACATAACCGAAGTCAAAGAGACGATAATTAATTTACATTATTTTAAATAAAAGCCGCCAAGAGTGAAGTGCCCACAGACACACTTTGTGGAGGTTTGCGAACATGGCAGGACAATCGTTGACAAACGTGGAGATAACGGTAGAAGACATAACTGAAGTCAAAGAGACGATAATTCATCAAATTTACATTATTTTAAAGAAGAAGCTGCCAAAGATGAAGTGCCCACAGACACACTTTGTGGAGGTGCGAACATGGCAGGACAATCGTTGACAAAACGTGGAGATAACGGTAGAAGACATAACCGAAGTCAAAGAGACGATAATTAATTTACATATTTTAGAAAGAGTACAGCTGCCAAGAATGTGAAGTGCCCACAGACACACTTTGTGGAGGTGCGAACATGAAGGACAATCGTTGACAAAAGTGGAGATAACGGTAGAAGACATAACCGAAGTCAAAGAGACGATAATTAATTTACATTATTTTAAGAGAAAAAGCCGCCAAGAGTGAAGTGCCCACAGACACACTTTGTGGAGGTGCGAACATGGCAGGACAATCGTTGACAAACGTGGAGATAACGGTAGAAGACATAACCGAAGTCAAAGAGACGATAATTAATTTACATTATTTTAAGAGAAAAAGCCGCCAAGAGTGAAGTGCCCACAGACACACTTTGTGGAGGTGCGAACATGGAAGGACAATCGTTGACAAACGTGGAGATAACGGTAGAAGACATAACCGAATGAAGAGACGATAATTAATTTACATTATTTTAAGAGAAAAAGCCGCCAAGAGTGAAGTGCCCACAGACACACTTTGTGGAGGTGCGAACATGGCAGGACAATCGTTGACAAAAAATGTGGAGATAACGGTAGAAGACATAACCGAAGTCAAAGAGACGATAATTAATTTACATTATTTTAAGAGAAAAAGCCGCCAAGAGTGAAGTGCCCACAGACACACTTTGTGGAGGTGAGAACGTGGAAGGACAATCGTCTACAAACGTGGAGATAACGGTAGAAGACATAACCGAAGTCAAAGAGACGATAATTAATTTACATTATTTTAAGAGAAAAAGCCGCCAAGAGTGAAGTGCCCACAGACACACTTTGTGGAGGTGCGAACATGGCAGGACAATCGTTGACAAACGTGGAGATAACGGTAGAAGACATAACCGAAGTCAAAGAGACGATAATTAATTTACATTATTTTAAGAGAAAAAGCCGCCAAGAGTGAAGTGCCCACAGACACACTTTGTGGAGGTGCGAACATGGAAGGACAATCGTTGACAAACGTGGAGATAACGGTAGAAGACATAACCGAAGTCAAAGAGACGATAATTAATTTACATTATTTTAAGAGAAAAAGCCGCCAAGAGTGAAGTGCCCACAGACACACTTTGTGGAGGTGCGAACATGGCAGGACAATCGTTGACAAACGTGGAGATAACGGTAGAAGACATAACCGAAGTTAAGAGACGATAATTAATTTACATTATTTTACAAAAGAAGCCGCCAAGAGTGAAGTGCCCACAGACACACTTTGTGGAGGTGCGAACATGGAAGGACAATCGTTGACAAACGTGGAGATAACGGTAGAAGACATAACCGAAGTCAAAGAGACGATAATTAATTTACATTATTTTAAGAGAAAAAGCCGCCAAGAGTGAAGTGCCCACAGACACACTTTGTGGAGGTGCGAACATGGCAGGACAATCGTTGACAAACGTGGAGATAACGGTAGAAGACATAACCGAAGTCAAAGAGACGATAATTAATTTACATTATTTTAAGAAAAAGCCGCCAAGAGTGAAGTGCCCACAGACACACTTTGTGGAGGTGCGAACATGGCAGGACAATCGTTGACAAACGTGGAGATAACGGAGAAGACATAACCGAAGTCAAAGAGACGATAATTAATTTACATTATTTTAAGAGAAAAAAGCCGCCAAGAGTGAAGTGCCCACAGACACACTTTGTGGAGGTGCGAACATGGCAGGACAATCGTTGACAAACGTGGAGATAACGGTAGAAGACATAACCGAAGTCAAAGAGACGATAATTAATTTACATTATTTTAAGAGAAAAAGCCGCCAAGAGTGAAGTGCCCACAGACACACTTTGTGGAGGTGCGAACATGGCAGGACAATCGTTGACAAACGTGGAGATAACGGTAGAAGACATAACCGAAGTCAAAGAGACGATAATTAATTTACATTATTTTAAGAGAAAAAGCCGCCAAGAGTGAAGTGCCCACAGACACACTTTGTGGAGGTGCGAACATGGCAGGACAATCGTTGACAAACGTGGAGATAACGGTAGAAGACATAACCGAAGTCAAAGAGACGATAATTAATTTACATTATTTTAAGAGAAAGAGCCGTCACCAAGAGTGAAGTGCCCACAGACATATTTTGTGGAGGTGCGAACATGGCAGGACAATCGTTGACAAACGTGGAGATAACGGTAGAAGACATAACCGAAGTCAAAGAGACGATAATTAATTTACATTATTTTAAGAGAAAAAGCCGCCAAGAGTGAAGTGCCCACAGACACACTTTGTGGAGGTGCGAACATGGCAGGACAATCGTTGACAAACGTGGAGATAACGGATAGAAAGACATAACCGAAGTCAAAGAGACGATAATTATTACATTATTTTAAGAGAAAAAGCCGCCAAGAGTGAAGTGCCCACAGACACACTTTGTGGAGGTGCGAACATGGCAGGACAATCGTCAACAAACGTGGAGATAACGGTAGAAGACATAACCGAAGTCAAAGAGACGATAATTAATTTACATTATTTTAAGAGAAAAAGCCGCCAAGAGTGAAGTGCCCACAGACACACTTTGTGGAGGTGCGAACATGGAAGGACAATCGTTGACAAACGTGGAGATAAAGGTAGAAGAAATAACCGAAGTCAAAAGAGACGATAATTAATTTACATTATTTTAAAGAGAAAAAGCCGCCAAGAGTGAAGTGCCCACAGACACACTTTGTGGAGGTGCGAACATGGCAGGACAATCGTTGACAAACGTGGAGATAACGGTAGAAGACATAACCGAAGTCAAAGAGACGATAATTAATTTACATTATTTTAAGAGAAAAAGCCGCCAAGAGTGAAGTGCCCACAGACACACTTTGTGGAGGTGCGAACATGGCAGGACAATCGTTGACAAACGTGGAGATAACGGTAGAAGACATAACCGAAGTCAAAGAGACGATAATTAATACGATAGGCTCGATTGTTGGCACATGTGAAAATATGAACGACATGGATGAAGAAGCGGCGAACATTCTTCAAATAGAAATTATTTCAACAATATCAGGAATTGACGACATTCTTTACAAATCGGCGTAAGTTATTGTTTCGCAAAAATAAAAGTTTATACGTTCAAGTTTTCTCAGAGTCTGAATAGAATTTGTTCGAAATACCTTAGCAGCAAAGATACAGCAGTAACACTGTACTCAAAATTCACAAATTATTGTCTGAAGTTATTGGCTCATGACGCCATTATTCGCTTTTTCTAGCCTCGATTAACAAATGTCAAATGTCAAATGTATTCAGCAATGGTGTAAAAACGATTTACACAAATACATTTTATAGCATGGGATGACAAAGTAACTACGAATTATCTATAGATAACTAATAAAAATAAATATTAAAATGTTATATTATTAGCGATAGCGCTGCTGTTATTCTACGAATGTATTTATTTTGTTCAATGAAAATGATACGGTAATTGATAAGATAATATAGCGTATGAAGCACCTTGTCAAAAATCTAACAATAAACAGCGCTCAAAACACTAGGGTAGGTGCTTAGCTTAAGAAACTATATCATACATGGTGTGTTCAACAGTTCACACGGCGGCTGTCTCATAACGTAAACTTCACATATAGACTGTGAATTGACTTGACAAAAACACAACCCAAGCGAACACGCCGAAATTGGGCTCAGGACCTGGTTTCATTAATTCCAGGTTCTCTTTAGGTACAATATTTTAATGTCCAATATGATCCACAACGTTTTGATTTCCAGAGATTCAATGTCCGAAGATCAATATTTGTTCGGTTTTGTTTCGAGCTTGTCGCTGAAAACTCAAGCTGCAATTAGGATAGCAAAATACTCGGCAAGCGAAAAGCGGAAATTTAAATCTTACTTCAAGTCGACGAAGAAAGCAAAGAAATTGCTCAAACGTGGACGAAGATTGAGTAGGGATCGGTCGTCCAAAGAAACTGGTCTAACGTAAGTTCGACTAGAATTTATACAAATCGTGCTTTTAAAAAAACAAGTGTCATACGCGTTTAGACTGATATCAAATTTGAAGCATGATAAACGTGCAGGTGTCAAATTTGAAGCATTATCTATCTTCAGTATATGTTTGTTATTAATACATGTATTGTAAGTTTGTTCACTTTTCGAGGAGCCTTATTCTATGTATAGCTGGCAGAGTTTAACACTGAGTTTCATTTATTTTGTTTTACAATCGTGGTATTGTCGGATTTGTTTTGAGTTGTTTTGAAACACTATTAGATTGATACAAAAATTGTTATAGGAACCAATTCAGATGTCTTAGAAAAGTTGAAGCTAAACTCTTTTTACTCGTTGAAATAACTTTTAAAACAAATTTAGGTGGATTTAGATCTGAAAAAACGTTATTGTTGGACAACTATTTGCGAATAAAACAAAAATGACAAAGATTTTTATTCTTGTACGCAAAATCGTATCACAGTGGGAAAATAGCAAAATCCACGATTTCAGATTTACAAATGTTCAAAAGTTAACTAAAAATTTGATATTATGTTTAATATTCCAAATAGTTACATGGTTTTTGTTTCACCAGTACTAGAAATGTGCCGTCATGTGCAATGTTGTCTCAGTGTAAGCAATTCTTAAACAAAATATCGCTGATAAAGCTGATCTTAACCCAAAAGCTTATCGACGTACAAGACGTTTATTCTTTTGGGGCGATGTGAAGACACAATTGAATGCGCAAACTTTTCTGGCATCATATATTGAAATAGATCTGTAGTTATTGAAGACAGTATAAATATTTTTTGCGATAGCACATCATTTAATGGCATAATTTCGCAAATGCTATCTGTAAGCACTGTGTAAGAGTTACAGATATGCATTGAACAATTATGTGTCAATATATAAATGTATTTAATAGTCAAGAAGTTACAGCTTCGTTAAAATTATACAATTCATTTCAGTCTGGTTGATAAAGAATCCTGCGGAGCAGTTGCCGACGAAGTTTTCAGCAGGGTGACATTGACCAAAGAAATTTATGAATCACGAACGGATCTAATCAGCACCGCTATTGGATTTATTGTTAGAACAATTACAAGCGTCACAAAAATGGCGGTTAATATTCAAATAGCCTACAAAGGAGATCTTAAAGCGCTGGAAGATTGCACTCAGAAGCTCTCAGAGTAAGGTTCATTATTAATAGGAGTTTTAATGTCTTTCGCACCCCTAATATGCGCATCAATTTTACGTTTTCACAGTCGCAAAAATATCTCTCAGGCATGTTTACATTTGTACGTTCCTTTGACAGAAAACACGGTGAAAGATACGGAATGTAATATTTGTTTTAATATGTGAATTGTACATGTAGCAACAGCTCCTATTTTGGCCTTTATGTCTGCGTACGCCGTTTGCACCCATCCAGTCCGGGTTCTATTCCTGTGGCCACCTTCAATTTGAAAAACATTCAAACCATGCCTCAAGTAATTTAGACGTATAAAGGTTAAGATAAAGTGTTGGAGTAAAAAAAGTGACCGATTATAATCCTGTTATAGGCTGCTTTTCGTTCCTGCACAGCAGTACATTATCATGATTTCAAGCTTGCCAGTTGTTTAAGTTAGGCGACAAATTCGAATGTGGATGAAGTAATGTGACAAAAACTAAATACAACTGGAATAAGTAATCAGTTTAAGTCTTGAATTAATTTCACTTCAAATCTCTTCTAATTCTAAAAGTGGCAACATTGAGTTGAAATTGTTGTACTTCTAGAATTTACTGTAATTTTAAGCTTTAAACCTTGCAGCTTTTATTCCGATCTGTATAAAAGCTTCTGCAATGAAGCTAATCCTTTTGAATTAATTACGGCGTTGAGTAGTTTAATTCTGGTGACGAAATAATTTTCTGTTTTTCATAAATTGCAATTCTACCAGTGATATCAGTTGGAAGTGTAATGTGTTAGTAGAATATTAGAATCTCACGGCAATGCGGCGCACTAAGCTTTTACTTGTTTATTAAAAGCCAATTTGCATATTGTTTTAGGAAATCTGTTTCGGAATACGAAGATAAGTAAGTATCAAAAAATTATTCTACTACATTCTATTTAATACATTATGGCTGTG
>JASANE010008678.1:0-25943 GCA_030248225.1 Trileptium ribeirensis
GCATTGATCTGATTAGGCACACCGCTGACAGGTTTTTATGGACCAATCATTAGGGATCCGTTGTGAACTCTGTTGTAACAGCAACCGCGATATGCGATATATATTGCAAATAACTGTACTAACTTGCTGTTGGTCACGAAGGACATTACTTTACCGCCCGTTCTCGTAATTTTATCTAAAATTGGATTCAGCAACAACATATTGGAAGTTCGCGGTTAAAGTTTAATAAAAATCAGATGTTACAGCTGAACAACAATCGGAGAATTATCTAACCACACCTGGTTATATATAATACATAAAAGTACATAACTCTCATGTTGGTTTGAGATAAGCAAAAACCTTCAAGACTTAAGACACTCTGTATAAGGTCAGATCTTAACTATCAGCTTTTATGCGACATCTCATGTGACTAGTTTTGAACGTAATTGTGTTACAAACCAAATGTTGATCAGCGAGCTCTCTGAGACAATTTATCAGCGAGCTCTCTGCGTCGAAGAACTATCCAGTGGTTTCAGGCTTATATTTAATTCACACTCAACCACAACGTTGCCCGGCTTGCTCAAATATATAATATGTATCTGATCAAAAGAGCACAGCTTCAGGTAGACAGTTGGTTGTTTTTTGGCAATATATATATTTATTGTAATCGCAAAATTTGTTCCTAGTGGTTGAAAACATGATGTTTCGATGATACCGTACGCAATGTGTTAATTTTTGTTACTTATGTGAGTGCGCAGCATCTCACAAATCAGATAGATCTCCCCCCCCCCGCCGATAACTTCGCCTATGTTCCTTAGCCTCGGGTTCTGCCACAAAAGACAGAACTATGGCTTTTCGGCCGCGGGAAGAAGCCCTACTAGCTTCTTAGCTTCGGACGGAGTGGGGTGCGCGGACGGGAACTCAGGCTGTCCCCCTTATCCATGCTGTCATTAGCCGTTGGTCAAGCTATCGGAACTCAACCCCCTCTCCACGAGCTTGCTGTGCCCTGTATGTATATGTAGTTGTCCGTAATATTCTTGACTGATGTTATAAAACCGTTATACTCTGTCATACGTATAAAACACAACATTCTTAACGATTCCGTTGCCACAATAATGAAGTTTTTATGTGCAAATTAATAGATTTGTCTATTGGTTTCAAATGTAGTGGGTGTATAGTTGGCTGATGTGATGTTGTTTATTTCCAGGATGATTACATATGGTGATGCCCTCAACACCGAGGAAATGCTACATCGGTGCGAATCGATAGCGTTTTCAGCAACATTCGGTTATCCCTGGTCACGTTTCTTCAGCTCATGGGCCTGTCTACGGAGCCATTCGGCACCAAAAACTGCAATAGGAATGACCGGATTACCAGAGAAATTTGTCATTTATTCGTTACAATTTTTTATGGATATTTTGTATCTAATGGCTTATCCGAAACTTTCGTCTAATAGGGAGTGAGGATGTGGTCGTACAAATAGACAAATCAGTAGTCGCCAAACGGAAGAACAATATTAGCCACATTGTAGAACAAAGATGGGTATCCGGTGGTTATTTGTCTGAAACTAGCGACGGATTTCTGGAATTTGTGCCCGACAGGTCGGCGGCAACTTTGCTCCCAATAATCCAACGCTGCATTGCGCCCGGGTCTATCATTCATTCAGACCAATGAGCTGCTTGTAACAACATTCATCAACTACCGGTTAATTCGCCGTATTAGCTGATAGTTCAAATTAATTCACCGTAAATTAATCAGACAATTCACCGCAAATCATAGCAGCAACTTCGTATGCCCTGTGACGGGTGCCCACACCAATCATGTGAAGTGCTATCGGAAAACTGCCAAACAGGAATTCAAGGTAATGTGTGGATATCCTTCCAGCACGATTGAAAGTCACATGGACGAGTTTTATGTGGCGGGAGCGCTATGAGACTGAGAAGTCTGGCGCTGCCGCGTTGAATTCTCTCTTCGCACCTCAACCCTACTTCATAGGGAAAACAAATTATATACAATATATACATTATGATTATCGCAATATATAATAGTTATACTATTTTATATCAGTTTTTTAGGAAACAGTTCTTTTCAGACATGTAGTACCTGAGTTTCCACATGCTGTACACGTAATTCAGAAAATATGTGGGTGATAGACACCGAAACTGGTGGCTTTGCACACCCTGTACACGCCCTTGCCAAGTTTTAATCCGAGCATACCACATTGTCATCGATAAGTGAGAGTATATTTGGCGGTTTTTAAGTTCAAAACGATTGGCCGTAGAAATGTGGTTATTCTATTTTTACTTGTTATGCACTAAAGATGTGGTCAACAAGACATTGATTTATCCAATTGCATTTTAATGGAAGTGCTACAGTGAGTAATTGCTGCATGCAGGGTTACTGTAGACAGGCTCTCTACGTGAGTTCCTTTTTTCGGTGAATGCAGACAACTATCTAATAATGACGCTGCAAAATGAATTTTGTCCTAATATTCAACAGTTGCCAAATATTGACAGGCTTCACTTTATGCAGGGTGGCGCGCCTAATCATTTCGCGATGGCTGTGCGCCGTTGGTTGGACGAAACCTTCCGCGACCGTTGGCTGGGGTGCCGATACCCTGTCGAATGGTCTGCTCGTTCTAATCTAAACCCTCCTGATTTTTCTGTGTGGAGTATTGGAGGAAAAGGTGTACAAACCGCAAACCCTGTTGTGCCTAAAAGATGCTCATAGTTCGAAAAGTCTGCAGAAGTGTGCGTTTTCAACTGGAAGTGCATTGATCTTGATGACGTTCAGGTTCACTCTTAGTTTCATTCATCGAAAATCTAAGTTATATATATATGAGAGCACGTACATAGTAAAACGCTTCTAGATATGTTTATTATTTGGCGCGCTGGGTCACTTTAATGATGGGGCATTACTTATGGAAAACTCTGCAGGTATCAGCATTATGTGATAAGATTTATCAATTCATGCTATCATACTTAGGTATACATATGCACCATATAGGCATCGATAGTGGTTTGGTGGCTCCACACTCTCCAACCCGCCCCGAAATATCATATAAACCTAAAATAGAGTGAAAATTGGCAAGATATAGGGAAATTAGAAAAACAATTTATCGCAAAGTGGCAAAAACTGCGGAAAATTTTAGCAAAGTTAGGAAACATTTTCAGTTACTGAAAATTTCAAAAATTTGTCCACCACTGCCCCGGAGGACTTACCCTTCCCCTCTCACGAAGCTTTTACCTCCCCGAGACCGTCTGCCCCCCTCACCCAAGCCGACGCACCTTCTACCAATGTGCATTCGTGAAAATCTACCATAAAAAGTTTCGTTGGCTTGGGGCGGGGTAGATTGTTCCAACGGGACTGTAACCTGTTGCAGGGAGACAAATTCTTTGAAAGTTAAGGAACGACAACTTCTCCAGTTTTGTTAAAATTTCTGCAGTTTTTGCCAATTTATGCGAATTTTCTAACCCAACTTTTGAAAATTTTTCGAGGGCTTTGGTAATTATCAGTTGTTTTGTTGTGATCAATCTTTTGACAGTAAAATTATCCAACAAATCTATATTCATAGCTATTGAACCATTAGAGAATTGTGCAGAATTTAGATTTAGCATTATATAGCACACTTTAAAATATTGGGTCAACTTTGACCCAACTGAGTTGGTCCGAACCTGACACTGTAAACGAGTGAAATTTTAACATAGTGTCAAATCTGAGTCCTACTGAGTAAAAGATTGACTCATTTGCTGAACTAAAACATTATTGACTTAGACTATTTCAAAGTGTGGCTTGATTTTAGCAAGAGCTGATGATGCTCTCTTGATTGTGGTGGGTCCAATTGGTACCGATTCAACTCAGTCAATTTTGAATCAGCTGAAGTGTCAGACTTGACTGTCAAAGTGTGGCTTGATTTTAGCAAGAGCTGATGATGCTCTCTTGATTGTGGTGGGTCCAATTGGTACCAATTCAACTCAGTCAATTTTGAATCAGCTGAAGTGTCAGACTTGACTGTCAAAGTGTGGCTTGATTTTAGCAAGAGCTGATGATGCTCTCTTGATTGTGGTGGGTCCAATTGGTACCGATTCAACTCAGTCAATTTTGAATCAGCTGAAGTGTCAGACTTGACTGTCAAAGTGTGGCTTGATTTTAGCAAGAGCTGATGATGCTCTCTTGATTGTGGTGGGTCCAATTGGTACCGATTCAACTCAGTCAATTTTGAATCAGCTGAAGTGTCAGACTTGACTGTCAAAGTGTGGCTTGATTTTAGCAAGAGCTGATGATGCTCTCTTGATTGTGGTGGGTCCAATTGGTACCGATTCAACTCAGTCAATTTTGAATCAGCTTTTTTACCGCATAATTTATATATTACAATATATAGCAAGCATGCCGCCTAAGGAACGGTCTTATTAAGGAACAACTTAGCACTCCGCATATGTCCACAGATAAACATTCGTTATCTTTTATTCACATCACTGTGCAGCTTACACAATTAGCCTATCATTTCTATTTTTTTTCGACAGCCAACTAGCCTCACTAAGTTACCTTCATTTAAACCTGTTTAGTCCTCATTTTTAGGTAAGTTGAGACCAGAGATTAGTTATTACCGTTCGGTTTACTATAGGTAATACCCAAAAATATATTAATTCGGCAAAACTAGCTATGACTCTTGTAATTCCTAAATTCAACGATAGAAATAGTCAAATGTAGATTCAAGGTGTAGGCATCGGTGACACAACATGCTGCCCCACAGACTAATCTAAGGAAGACACACCATAAAGCTTACTGAATTAGAAATCAATAATAAAGTTTGGTGATAAAGATAGATAATCCTGTTGCTAGGTCACCGACTATCATGTTATCAGATTGCCGAGCTAAACTAAAGTGTTGTTACAACAACGGCTACAATAGCTCGGAAACGTACAGGCAGACATATAGTCTTGTTACCATCGATTGAAGTTTACCATCGGCACATTGTGGTGGAAGGATTGCTCTGTATGTATCTCTTTTTAAGAGCTGGGATAAAACACAGTCCACTTTTACACCAAAATTAAATCAAATGTTGTTTTCACCTATAACAAGGTAACCGATAAAGTGACATTACAAAAATTTTCGCAGTACAGGGTGCCTGTGCTACTACAAATTCTATCTGATACCTTTGTTAGCAACTGAATAAGAGAGCAAAAACTACCAGTTTTGTGTCAAAGTCGCGCAGGTATTACTGTACAGTTGTTATGCTTGAGGATGACGATGCAGAGTTTGGTTTAAATTTTGAAAGTGAGTGTACCTATAACTTCATATACAGACGATTTTTTCGTAATCTCGTCCAAACTGCGGCATGGATTTTTAAAGTACAACATTTGTGTATATTTCGTTGTCATAATATATGGTTTTGGAATTGTTGGTTATACTGAAGATTATGGTTTTACCGTGTATATAGATTTTTTGATAACCGGATACAGCACAATTTATCCCAATACATATATGTACAGCTATGAAATCCGGAGCTATATACTTTCCGGATAAAAACGCCCAAATGTTACTGCTGTTGTCGGTAGCTTTGTAAAGAATACTCCGACCTGCTCAAAATTTAGCTGTGAATAAATTGATATCTATTAACTGAATTAATTACTAATAGTCATGGTTTGATCTTGCTAGCAAATAATTAAAAGTAACAGCGCTAAATCCAACTGTCCCAGCGCAGCATCTAGTAATATATACATGGCTTTCTGCTAGAATAGAATATATGGCATTTAGGTTGTTTGATTCGACATGATCCTGTCTATTTTTCTTCCTTTTAAAGTTTACCGATAAATTTATGCTTCGTCGAACTGTTTACAAAGCGCACAAAAATGAACTACCTAAAATGTGAGATGTATGTTCAAAAACAGATCCAAATTGCGCATTAAGCGATAATTTGGAAGTTGTGCATTTAGGATGTTCAATCTTTTTTTGGTTAAATATATAAGACAGATTATGGTCCACAAAATTCTCTATCTTGTGGTATACAATTTTAGTGCGGTTCTTCTTTAGTAGTCTACCAAAGTCTTCGAATGTATATACTTTCGAACACGAACATAATTTCGACGTGTCATATGTACAGACTACGGGACGGAAAATAGCACACTGATGCTCTTGGGTTATAGATTCGCTTATTCGGCACAATGATACCAGATAATAGATTATAGTCCAGAAAATTATCTATCGTACGATGCATAATTTTAGTGCGGTTCTTCTTCGGTAGTCTACCAAAGTCTTCGAATATACTTTCGAACACGAACATAATTTCGACGTGTCATATGTACAGACTACGGGACGGAAAATAGCACACTGATGCTCTTGGGTTATAGATTCGCTTATTCGGCACAATGATACCAGATAATAGATTATAGTCCAGAAAATTATCTATCGTACGATGCATAATTTTAGTGCGGTTCTTCTTCGGTAGTCTACGAAAGTCTTCGGAGAAGCCATCGCGTTTTCCCTTAAAGGCAACAACTAAAGATGGACGTTCCTAAAGACGCGTTCTCACAATATATACCGTAAATGCTTCCGGATATTATACTATTATAACCATAAGGTAAAAATGCTTGTGTTCAATTTCAAATCGATTTACATTTAGCGGAGATTTAGCATATCTCAAAAACATCTGTTAATCAGATCGTGCATTTAATCACAATGTTTTTTCTGAATAAGACGAAAAAAATCACTTAACTTAGTTATGAAGTATTGAAAGCAAAAATGTGTCGGTAATTGTTCCCGGACAACTCAGTAAATGTCAGCTTTGCAAAGCTAAACATCATCCCATATTCGTGGTTTAGGTATGTTCTGTATGATCGGGTCTCTGCCCATCGCCCAATGCTATACTCGTAACCCTAGCGAGTGTGATTCTAGAATAAAACAAAGATCGATTACTTTGAAAGTTTATTCATATAACATATATATCTGTCAGCCAATATAGACAAAAATGTGTAAATTTTTGCATTTTAACTCACAGAACCTAAAAAGCTAATTTATATAAATATAATTTTTAAAATTAATTTCCAAATTGGTGTCAAAACTATATATATAATTATTACTATATACCTACCGAAACCTAAAGTAACCACAGAAACACGACACCGACGCACAAAAATTGTATTAAAATTATGAGCCTAATTAAAATATACCTAACTGTACATTTTGCTACTTATTTGACATCAATGTCACAAAGTAACACAGACATTGTTTGAAACCTGTGGGACGAGCAAAAATCATTTTCATGTCAGTAATTGCGTATGTAAGCGATTGCTTAATCGTGTCACGGTATCGTTAGAACAAGAGAAGCTTGGTTTGTTTTATATAAGAACCTTAGCTTTGTGCATCGAGAGCGGTATGGCATGCATTATACTTATGGCGGTCAAGGGTTAATTTGAGGAATATATATTCAAATGAATGAGCTCAAAACAGCATTGAATGCTTTAAAAACAACTCGGTGAGATTCATTTTTACAATGTAATCAATATAGTTTCCAAGACACCGACTATCGTATTCTTCAATATAAAATGGCCTATAGTGGTGAAATGTTCGGATCTTGTTTGATCCGAAATTCAATAACTTTAAGATTTAACAGCTCAATAAGAGCACGTAGCAAAAATTTTCATTGTTGCCACTGCTATTTCATGTTTATACGGACTGAAATACTATAGAATTCGTAGGTCCCGGTTTGGTAGGCAAGACGCTTAAGTGTTCTGAAACCGTAGTTGCAGCGCTGGTAAAGGGAGAAGGGGCGAGAACCCCGTCAGACCTAAGTCAGACCATTTTCGAATTGTGTCATTTAGTGATAACGGGTACCGAAGGATAAAATTGCTCTGTTTGATTTCTCACGTGTACATATACAAATTGCTGTCTCAATTATGGATCATGTCGAGGCTTCCTTATTTAACTGTGTCGGAAAACTGCACATGAGTACGTCATGGGCAACAATTATTATTACCGTTGGGTATTTATCCTAGGTGTATGCAGACATTAATTTAGCAATAAAACTCTGATCTTTTTTGAGATTTACGGCAAATATTAACGTGGGCCTTATAAGATAGTTAAATGTTGTAAAAATGGCCTTCGACGATAGACTGTTTACTCGCAGATAATAGCTAACAAACAGGAATTTAGCAAAATGTAGTTTTTCACTATATTACTGAATAAATGTATCCTAAGATAGATTATCCCGTTGTTTCTCTGCAATATACTGTAACAAAACGCAATGTTTATTGTAACACCTATAACTCGAGAACCAATTGGCAAAATTCCTAAACTTTCCATCATTCAATGCGATCATAGAATGGCACACGTAAGGAAAATTATCTGCTTGTATCTCTTTTTATTTGCAAGCAGGGATTGAAGAAAACTCTTATTTCGGGCTAACACCATTTCGTATTAGGATGTTGTCGTCTATAAACTAGTAAGGGGCAAACATAAGAAGTTAAAATTTATCTACGGTATGTGGCATAAACCAACCTACCTGTAATAATAACATAAACCGAATAAGGCCTTCATGAGACCATGACATTGTTAAAACTATTTATTTTGGACCAACACCTTGTCGGCTGTGTTGGTAAATTATTTATAATGTTGGATTGGTTGCTACAATTTGGCTCCAACATTCATAGCACATACACCATTAGTTAGAAAGCTTGCAAAATAAAGATGCAACAACCTTTCCGCCATGTAAAAGCCTTTGGAAAATTTTGTATAAATTTGCTGTTATCAAATATTACTAGGAAATGGTTGCTTCAGTTAAAATATATATATGTAGTACATGTGTCATTATATTGAAATAAGAATGCAGTTGTTGACTCGTCGTAACGGCTCAATACTTTGTAGCCGAATTACCCGACCGTGGCCAAAGCCTCTAAATCCAAACTTTATATATTTTCTGTTTTTACTTTTCATTGAATTGACCTAAATACCAAACAATTTAATTCGGCTAGTATATGGTTCTAGACTAATTATTGCTCGCGAAAAACAGGTAATAATTTGTTCTTGTTTGGCACCAACTTCATATAGCAAACCACTGAATTTTCCAGTTTTATGTTGATGGCCATCGCAAACATTAATATAAATTGTCATTGCTATTAACCCAACGGTGTCAGCGCAGCATCTAGTACATGCACTTATTTCAGACTAAAATATGTTTTTCGTTTTAGTCCTACGGTTTGAACCCAGGGTAGGATTATGAGCTTAGAAAGCGGAAACAATACGTTACCCGATAAGAAGCCTTGAAATGGTCCCCAATTAAGCTTTAATATGTATGTGATATCTGATACACAAATATATATTTGGTATTGATATGATATACCTTTTACGGTTTATGAGCGTAAAAGGCGGACACAATACGTTACCCGATAAGAAGCCTTGAAATGGTCCTCAATTAAGCTTTAATATGTATGTGATATCTGATACACAAATATATATTTGGTATTGATATGATATACCTTTTACGGTTTATGAGCGTAAAAGGCGGACACAATACGTTACCCGATAAGAAGCCTTGAAATGGTCCTCAATTAAGCTTTAATATGTATGTGATATCTGATACACAAATATATATTTGGTATTGATATGATATACCTTTTACGGTTTATGAGCGTAAAAGGCGGACACAATACGTTACCCGATAAGAAGCCTTGAAATGGTCCTCAATTAAGCTTTAATATGTATGTGATATCTGATACACAAATATATATTTGGTATTGATATGATATACCTTTTACGGTTTATGAGTGTAAAAGGCGGACACAATACGTTACCCGATAAGAAGCCTTGAAATGGTCCTCAATTAAGCTTTAATATGTATGTGATATCTGATACACAAATATATATTTGGTATTGATATGATATACCTTTTACGGTTTATGAGCGTAAAAGGCGGACACAATACGTTATCCGATAAGAAGCCTTGAAATGATCCTCAATTAAGCTTTAATATGTAT
The DNA here is from genome assembly GCA_030248225.1 of Trileptium ribeirensis. Taxonomy (NCBI): domain Eukaryota; kingdom Metazoa; phylum Nematoda; class Enoplea; order Enoplida; family Thoracostomopsidae; genus Trileptium; species Trileptium ribeirensis. The sequence continues at coordinate 9,951 of JASANE010008678.1, forward strand.
GTGATATCTGATACACAAATATATATTTGGTATTGATATGATATACCTTTTACGGTTTATGAGCGTAAAAGGCGGACACAATACGTTACCCGATAAGAAGCCTTGAAATGGTCCTCAATTAAGCTTTAAGTATGTATGTGATATCTGATACACAAATATATATTTGGTATTGATATGATATACCTTTTACGGTTTATGAGTGTAAAAGGCGGACACAATACGTTACCCGATAAGAAGCCTTGAAATAGGGGGTCCTCAATTAAGCTTTAATATGTATGTGTGATATCTGATACACAAATATATATTTGGTATTGATATGATATACCTTTTACGGTTTATGAGCGTAAAAGGCGGACACAATACGTTACCCGATAAGAAGCCTTGAAATGGTCCTCAATTAAGCTTTAATATGTATGTGATATCTGATACACAAATATATATTTGGTATTGATATGATATACCTTTTACGGTTTATGAGCGTAAAAGGCGGACACAATACGTTACCCGATAAGAAGCCTTGAAATGGTCCTCAATTAAGTTTTAATATGTAATTCTTTGTTGCACGAAATTAAATAATACCCTAATTTTCTGTGCTAAAATCACTTTATAGGATAATTATTTTCATTTTGTCACAAAGATATAGATAGTCCTTTAGCTGTGCCTTTTACTACTTTTGCTAATTCCAAGCTGAATATTGCGACGAATCTCCTATTCGTTTCTAAATTATATTTTGTGGCAGCTAAATATGGCGGTAATTTTATTACATAGCTAAGCATTGAGATTTCCATTCTAGTCTTATTTTTTGTTTTAATATTTGTTTCCCTTTCAATCATCTCAAAGTCGAATCTTCACGATAGTAGCAAATTCATTGTCCTAGACGCTTAGTATATGTTTTAATTTATGCATCATAATTATCACATTAACTCTTTTCTACTTAAAACGAAGCGTAGCTTGCACAATCTTGAATGAACTTTTACTCCAACCGGGGATTGAACCTAGGTCGCTCGGGAGCAAGTTTTGTACGCTAACTACTACGCTGTGTAGAACCTGTTGCTCGATTTCTCAACGAACTTCACAACGCGAACGAACAACAACGCACATACAAACGCACACTGAATGATAAACTTGGCTATTGGCCACGTAAAAGTGTCAATATACAAACGAAAGGGTTAAGCAAAACAATTTCTATTCCATAATGAATAAAAGCTTATGTTCGGCATGAATTAATATATCTCTTTGTTGAATGTTTTTCGAATGTTTGAATGTTCTCAAGGGTGCTTCAGATTAGAGCTGTGCGCCGCCGCGCCGCGCCGCCGCCGCCGACGATTTTTGCCTCTACGCCGCCGCCGTCAAATTCCCTCGGCGCGCCGGCGCGCCGCCGATATTTTTTCACGCCGCCGACTCGCTCTTTTGCATTGTCGTATTGTGTAATCTGTTGTGTTCTAGAACTATGTTTTTTCATTCGACATTTCTCACGCTTCTTTGCAAAATGTTTTTTTCCATATCATTCAATGATGTTTTGTTTACCTTTGGTGTTGTTATTATCTAATTTTGGTGCGTAGTTTTAGGATTAAATGATTTGTTTTATTAGCGGTTATAGAGTGGAGGAAGAGGTGCGAATGTCGAACTGAACACTCACTGGGCAGACAGTCTGACGATATTTCTGGATAATGTCCGGAAGTTTCCGGACATTGTCTAATTTTTAGAGTTTTTAATGGAAATGTTCCAAGAATGTCTGAATTTTTTGCGGTAAATGTCGATCTGCACATGTATACATAAGTTACTTGTAGCGCATATGTAATAAAACAAGTGACGTTTAGGACGTCGTTCGTTTTGAATTTATGACGCAAAACAATTACTGAAATTTTGCCAGTTGTCGTTTTACTCAAGCATAATTAGTGGCGGTTCTACCGAGTGAACGGGAGGGGCTTTTTCACTCAATTTTAAAGCTTGCCCTCATTCGACCCCCATTTTTAGGTGGATATTTTGCGAATATTTCAAGACCAACGGGAGACTAAGGGGTTTTGCCTCTCCCCCCATTATTAGGTCAGCGCACCGCATTGGCTCCATTTTTGAAGGACTAGAACCGCCACTGCTCAACACTCGGGGTTCTGCTTATCAATGTTTTCAAATGTATGTCCGTCTATACGCCAACAAAACACCTGCAAAGTTATGGTGTGACAAAAAATATCAATTTATTCGATAACTCATTTATGATTTCACGTTTGTCCCAATTAACAGCTTCAACCGTACAAACGTGGTGTCTGTTATGATTGAAGTTGCTCACTACCAATCTTGATAGGATTTAACCTTTCGAACAGTGGCGGCTTGATGGGGGATATGTCCCGTTCTCGATTTTGAAGCTTTCCTCATGTGGCCCCCATTTTTACGGAAACATATTAATTTTTAAAATGCAAGTGGAGGGGACAAATATATTTTCGCCCCTTATTTAACAGTTTAACAGTTTTTAAAATATCACCTCTGAACTATTATATATTGTTTCTCTCTATGACTCAACTTTAAACACCCGGTGATTATCCGTTTAATGTTGATTATTGTCTTGATATAAATATATGTCAGTAATATAACATGATTTATCGTCATGATTCATTTAAATCATCCTTATATTGAATTTTCGATTATTTTTATTCTTAATTAGCATTTTACAATTTTAATTAACGAGAGCGTCAAACTAATGCGTTAATGTGACGAGTCACAACTTATTAATAAATAATTTGCATTTTTGGATTAACTAATTTGCAGAAAAATACGCATCGTTGTGAAATCTGTATCTATTTCACATGCGAGGTAATGTTTGCATTGAACATATTTCAGTGAATATTATATTCAATATATAAATGTGTATTAGCTTTAAAAATTTTGTGTATTAATAAACACATGCTGCTGTCAATTGGCTTCGAGCCGTTAATTTACATTTATTTTGTATGGGAAATGAAGATAGCATAAACATAATTCGGAATCGAAAAATTGATTTTAATGTTATGCGTAAAAACTTTGATAGTTAAATTTTTTAATTTGGATCGGCGCGCCGCCGCGCCGCCGCCGACCAATGCCATCGGCGGCGCGCCGGAGCGCCGCCCGCCGCCGATACATTTTGGCTCTCACGCCATCGCCGCCGATTTCTCATCAGCGCACGCCTCTACTTCAGATTACCGCTAATCATGGACCACATTATTTCAAGCAACCCACAGCTACGCAACAACAGATTTAACTATGGACGTCATAATTACAAGGCCATAATAGGTTTTTGACTAAATATGGAACAAAAAGCTAAAGTTGTTAACTTACCGACATGTCCTGTGGCCCATGTCAACTTTAGGGGCCGGGTGTGTAACTTTAGAAAAAGAACAGCTTAGAGAGTGGGGTTCGGGGGGGGGCGACAGCCCCAGACTTAGACTTAGTAGATGGCTCACATACGGACCTTAGCTTAGGCTAAAACTAAGGCTTATTCTTAGTATATCGAGAACGGCATGGCTTGCATTATATATAGTTCGGCCCCTAAAGTTGACATGGGCTTTTTTCGCTACAGGTTTTTCTAGTCTTACTAAACCATAACAATAATGATAATTTGAGGGTAGCCATCTATGAGCTTAGGATCCCACTGATCGATATATACTAAAGTTCCATGATGGACCCAGCTTAAATCTAACAATAGTGCAGGCTCATAATCAGGACGTAATAACCAACAACCACGTGTACATACCAAGCAGTTTGCTTATGCTTAAAACCTCTTACTTTAAAAATGCATATTTACCAGGATTTTAAATTTTTACGTAACGTTCGCTGTTAACCGTTGCTTGTCCAATGCGCCGATGGCATCAAAATCTGCAAGCCTAAATTTTTTGGAACAAAATACAAATTTATTTCAGTTTTCCGAACATTTAGAATCTTCGAAATCTCCAGTAATGCAATTGTTTTCCGATAATAAGACTCGGTGGGAAATTTTTAGACTATCCAAAACTTTAATCAAAATGAGACTTTGAAGTTGAGAAATCCATTAGCGATTCATTTTGTTGGTGTACACAATTGAGGATTTCTGAAAAGAATTTGTTTTGCTATTCTGTTGCCAATTTAGTAGTAAATCGTTTATTACCGGTCATTGTGCTTTGCAGCTCGAAGTGTTGCATCTCGAGTTAAGTCCATAATCTCGAGCCAAGTAATAGCCTGACGGAAATATCCTCTGCCAGCCCTAGACCGCGCTAAGCCATACAAGCCGAAGCAAGGGTTCAGCTACGTCCTCTGAAGTGCACGGCACCCCCTATTCGCGCGGAATATTTTTGGACATATAGGACAAAATTGGTCAAAATTGGGGTGAATTCACTTAAATTCGGGTACGACGGGGGTCGTGCACTTGTAATCCGCCGTAGGCGAAGTCCAAAAGCAGAGCTCCATATCAAACCGATTCTGCGCCGATTATGGACTGCTAAAGCGTCACAAGTTACCTGTAAAAACATATCAAAGCGATTCTGCGCCGATTACGGACTGCTAAAGCGTCACAAGTTACCTGTAAAAACATATCAAAGCGATTCTGCGCCGATTATGGACTGCTAAAGCGTCACAAGTTACGTGTAAAAATAGCACTATTCCGAATAAATATCATGATCTTAAAATAAAAACTATAAACGCCGAAGTTATATTTGTTATATCTTACAGCTCATGTGGTAAATCAGTTTAATTCTTGTGCAACTTATTTAAAACGACTTAGCCTAACCAAGTATGAATAGGGTACATACAATCATTACAGTATTTAAATAATCATTACCCGATAGTCGGTCATTCATTCTCAGTTTTTGTATATTGGAAAGTGACGCTTGTTGAAATGTATAACAAACAGCTTATTCAGTAGATCATTTAAACATGAATGATAAACTGTGACGTTGGTAGTAACTGTCACCTTTTTATTACTTATGTCAAGGATAATACTGGTGGGAACTTTTTAATCGTAACTTGTTTTACAAGCAATATACAAAAGGGTTTGGACGAAGTATGTCTGTTAACAAGATGACGCTTGGAACGTCACTGTAGTTGTCATTCATTACGAAAACGACACTGCAAATCGGGGACAAGATGAAATCAGGTTGTATGATCAGGAGATATGGTAGTGTTCAGTACAAGATGACTGGCGGTAGAACAAACCTCAAAATGTTTATGCTCATTATATATATTTAGCAAGGCCCATTTTTAATCATAAATATCTTGCATTCCTCAAGCTTTGCCAAAATATTAAGTATGAACCTATTAGATTTTTTAGTATAACTGCGCTAATTATTCAACAATGCTGAGTGCGGACCTAAAATGTTTAACGCAAATTAAGCTTAATATTTGAAATAATTATGCTTAAAAACTTATTGCTAAATACTAAGCTGCTTCTTTACCTTTGCTTTTATTTCCTAATGTATTTAGCATAATCAGGCTTAAATGTTGGTTAGCATTTAATAAAGCTTAATAAAACTTCAAATTCTTGGTAAGTTTGTAATAATAATAATATATAATTATGCTTAAATTAAGTATAATTACCATAGGCTTTTATTAAGCATTAGGCTATGCTACACACATTAAGCATAAGTATTTTCTGTATGTGGTGGATCTAGCAATTTATGAAGAGCGGCCGTTGTGCCAAAATTTTTTCGACAAAGGTGGGCGGGTTTTGCTAAAATTATTCGACAACAGGGGGCGTCTTTTGCTAAAATTATTCGACAACAGGGGGCGTCTTTTGCTAAAAATTTTCGACAAGGGCGGGGCCGCTCTTGCTAAAAATTTTCCACAAGGTGGGGTGCTGCTTTTGCTAAAAATTTTCGACAAGGGGAAGCGGCTTTTGCTTAAAATTACTCGACAAGGGGGGCAGTTTTTCTAACAGTGTTCGACACGGGGGCAACTTTTGCTAAAAAATTTTTGATAGGGGCGGCTTTGCCTAAAAATGTTACGACAGGAGGAGCGGCTTTTGCTAAAAATTTGCGACAAGGAAGGGGCGGCTTTTGCTAAAATTTTTCGACAAGGGGGTGCGTTTTTATTAAAAATTTTTGACAAGGGGACGCATTTTCCTAAAAATTTTCGACAAAAGGCGACTTTTGCTAAACTTTTTCGACAAGGCAGGCGGATTTTGCTAAAATTTTTCAACAAGTGGGGCGGCATTTGCTAAAATTTTTCGACTAGGGGGCCGGTAGCTTTTGCTAAAATTTTTCAATGGGGGGCTTTTGCTAAAAATTTTCTACAATGGGGACGGCTTTGGCTAAAAATTTTCGACAGGAGAGCCGGTTATTACTAAAATTTTAGGACGGGGGGGCGGCTTCTGCTAAAAAATTCCGACAAGGGGGGTGGGCGGCATTTGCTAAAATTTTTCGACTAGGGGGCCGGCAGCTTTTGCTAAAATTTTTCAATGTGGGGCTTTTGCTAAAAATTTTCGACAATGGGGACGGCTTTGGCTAAAAATTTTCGACAGGAGAGCCGGTTATTACTAAAATTTTTGGACGGGGGGGCGGCTTCTGCTAAAAAATTCCGACAAGGGGGGTGGGCGGCTTCTGCTAAAATTCTTCGACTAGGGCAGGTGGCTTTTGCTAAAATTATTCGACAGGAGGGCAACTTTTGCTAACAAATTTTTGACAGGGGGGTGGTTTTGACTAAACTTGTTTCGACAGGAGAGCCGGTTATTACTAAAATTTTTGGACGGGGGGGGGCGGCTTTTGCTAAAATGTATTCGACAGGGGGCGGATTTTGTTAAAATTTATTCGACAGGGATCGGATTTTGCTAAAATTTCTCTACGTGGTGGCGGCATATTTGCCAAAATTTTCGACAGGGGCGGGGGTGCGGCTTTTGCTAAAATTTGTGTAGCTTGCTTTTCATAATTCGGCACCAGTTTCACTTGTTCATGGTTTAATCTAACAATATCACAGACTTCGTAATGCCGCTCTGGATTGATCGTCTAGTTCCGATAAAATTTAATTTGTAATTCATACGAAACTGTCAAAGTAATAAAAGCCAAACAAAACATAGTTCCCTATTAACAACAGTTGAAGCAAACGGTAAAAGAAAGCCAATAAAAACATTATTTAAAACTTGTAACAACAATTTCCGGCGTCGAAGAATGGTGAAATCACTTGAGAAGAACAATTCACTGTATCCTCGTTTACCTCAATATCAACATTGTCGCCTGGACCATACCCATAAACATACTCTACTACCTATATAATAGTCCAAATGATTTTTAACAATATATATATCGAATGCAAAGCTGCCGAAAACTATTGAGGACCTGGGTAGTTTCAGCAAATTTGGAGGATATTGGGTACCTAAGGGATACCGACTGCAACTAACACGGAATGACGACCCGATGTTCTAAACGGAACTAGAGCTAGCTCACAACCTTAGTCAGCAAATGGTCTATATTTTCATTAAATTTTTGGGCAATTATATATGTCCAATCTGGGTATTTGAAAATTACAACAATAGAATAACAGACTTGTTTAGTTAAATTTTTTCCACTATATTATTGATATATCTCATGCGGAGGTATATTAGATGTAAACCATTGAATTCACACTATTTGAGCCTAAGAAATCACAGTGTAAAAGTACTACGCTCAGATGAAAGTGACGTAAAAATTTTATGTTATGGTATGACATTTTTAGAATATGCTTACAAATTTTACATGGGCTTAGGCTTAGCACCGCACAGCTGTTGTACCCGTTTAGATGATAATACCAGCACAGCGACTTGTTTGAGCAATTAATAACAGAAAATGACAGCCGCAATTATGAATCAAATACACGTTTGTTACATTTTGTTCGTACCTTATAATCCGCAATCCTTCTTGTGATCCGAGTAGCCCTGAGGGGCGTTACATTATAATGTTAAAAAAGAACAACTTAGAGCGGGGAGTTCGGGGGCGGCGCCGCTTTGACTTAGGATTAGGCTTAGTGTATGTCTCTAAGGCTTATTATATCGAGAACGGCATGGCTTGCATTTTATTTTCGCCCGTCAGATATACTTGAGCCCTTCTTGTTATAAAACTGTGAGTTTGGTATAAAAATTGTGGGTTCCTTGAATTTACAGTCGTTGGGAGTGAGGAAGAACTAGCTGGAGCAATTTCAGGCCTTAAGGAGATCAGCTATAAGCACAGCGCTCATTTAGGTCCAAAAATCATTCGCGATTTTAAGTATTTTAGGAAAAAGCACACCCATCGATTTACTGGAGTTTTAGAAAAACTAAAGTCTTGGCATAAAAGGATATGGTTTAACGGAAATGCCAAAGGATCTCACCCCAATGAAGATTTGTGAATAAAGCAATTTGGACGGTAAGCGTCACGGGTAGCCATTGTTTGTTGCCCCGCACAAAATATTGTTAAGTATATATACACTTACTGATTTCTCACCAGTGTCACTTTTTACGAAAACCGTCATTAAGTATGTATAAAACATTCTTAGCGACATAAACTATGTAAAGTTGCTAAACTCAAGATACTTTCTACGAAATTAAAAAGAAGTTTCTTTGATTTTCGCATCACCAGATATTCTTTTGCAATTCAAGCAATATTTCAATGAATTATGTTTTAAAGAAATGAATTATCTTTGAAATTTCAAAGAATAGTACCTACTTTGATTTGTAAACGAATTATTTGGTTGTGCAAAAATTAAATAAACTTATAAATTTCATGGAAACCTATTCTCTGGTGTAGTTAGGTGGGTTGAATCAAATTTTGAGAATAAATATTGCACAGCAACTATATACTGTTCATTATCACCAATTTGCAGGCTATTCCAGTCAATTTTTCATAGGACCGATGGGATTCCAAATGTGCCCAAATTTTAGACGTTACCCTACGTCGCCAACCCTATTGGTACAATTACGACCAGGTTCACATTTAAGGATCATGGTCCTCGGTAACCAGATAGCGTTCGATTGATTATGCTCGTTAGATGTTGTGGCTTTTACACAAAGCAAAGAATAGTATGTGAAGCAAAATCCGACAAAACAATGCTGCTAAACTACGTACATCCACGGGCTTCTAGTGTTTAATAAAATCGGAGCTTTGATTTTATTCTGTTCTTAGAGTCAGAGAATAAGAACTATATCATGTCAACAAGCAAATGCTTGCTTGCCAGATGTTGCCTCGGTTAATGGGGTTTTGGTTTTGGATGTACAAAGGGTATGCGTGTAAAACGATCATTGACTGAACAAATTTTGAGCACGTTAATAATGAAACAATGCAACTTTGGCTGTCTTCAGGTGAAGGAAAAGCAACCGTCATTTTGTGTGAGCAAACATTGAAAATCTAAAGCCGGAAAAGCCAACCGAAACCAAACCGGATAGTGTACCGGTTCGGAAATCCGCGGCAAAAATGTAGGCATTGTCATCAATTATGTAAGTGTCAAAATTGAAAAATACAAATTTTTGGGCGCCAGATGTTAAACGCACATAGGCTTAAAATACATTCATAAAGAAGGATTGTGGATGTTGGCAAAAAATTGGGCCAAAATTGGCAAAACGTATAGGAAAATTGGTAGAGTTCCAAAACATTTCAAAAATTTATCTAGCCCTGACAGCCTTCCTCGCTCCCGACACCCTGATCCCACCCTGGCACCGACTTCCCCCCCCTCCCGCCCCGTCGCACCCGCTATCTGGTCCTGGGACTTCAAACCTCGGCCATGTATGCCTAAAACGCATTTATAAATAATTACATGATTCGACTTGGTCAAGCTTTTTCGCACACACTCATGATATAGTCAGAATGTATTGTTTAAAATTTGCCAAAAACAGCCGAAACAAAAACCCATTTGACATTAGACTAACCAAAACAGCTTCCTTACATATCTATTGCCGTGGCTATTTTTAAACGCCGGCCTGGCTGCTGCAATTATATATATAATATAAAATGAACTAATCTCACGTCGTCGCGGTAACTTCAATATATTTTTGTCCAAACAGATACAACGCAACCTTATAACCAACAGTCGGTATTAATTGAAAATCAGGTCTTGTTGGATTTATTTTAAGACATCCTCTAAAACTAGAAAATAATTTAAAAAACAGATCAGATTTTGTTATTTACCACTATATACTATTTACGTTCAGGCAACCTTTTCAAAAACAACCTTTTCAACCTTTTAAAATCCGAAGAATCAGAAATACGATCACATCGGGAGCTGGTTAAAGAGATTCTGGCTTCCATTGAGTATTCTCAGGAGGCCCAACAAATTAATTAACACATCCGATCCGTTTCTAATAAGTGAAAAAATATTCAGGTGATATAGCTATAATAATATCTTTGTCTGACTTCCGCAATGAACAACTACGAACTTGCCACAAACATATGAAGATAGATAGAAATGGTTTGGCACATCGTTGTCTTGTGTATATACCACAACGTGATTAACCCGGAGACGCCAAAAATACAATATAATTAGAGCTTTAGATTAGGGATTTAGGGTTAGTGGATTAAACCAAATTCCCGTCGGCATTTTATGGTAAGCGAAGCGACGGAAAAACCATTATCGCTTTAATACTCAAGCAACACAAATCTCATAATAAAGACCTCAACAGCGAAATAAAGAAAGGTACGAACCCGAAATATTGGCACTATTAAACTTTATTAAAATAATTAATAAAAAACTTTCACTCCCCGAAATTTCATTAAGCAAATCAGTTGGGCTATAAGACCGGAGCCGAACACAGTTGTTGTGCCCAAATTGGTGTCGTAAAACGAAACAAAACCCGCAGCACATAATAAACCCAGACTAATACCCTTAAACCACCAGAATCAACTTCGATAAAGCACTAACCAAAAACCATTAAAAAACGCCGGCTTGATATTGATTACAACTTACGACTTCATACTAAATCATTACTACGGGCTTGGATTGTATCCTATTCGTATTCAGTTTCAAAATGTAGTTCATTATTTCTATGATTTAAAACTTTTTTTAGAGAAATAATTACTTTCACTAAGCAGTGTAAAGCTAAGTTAGACGAATATAAAACAGGACTGGATTAGCTCTTATAACGACCAGAATGGGGTCATATAGCGGCGGCGTAAAATTAAACGAATCAAAATGGTAGTTATATATATATAATCATTCTAAGAATTAAATTTTCATGCCATATCGCCCTCAAAAAACAAACTTGTGAACGTGTCAACAAAATTTTGAGACTATATAAAGCCCAAATATTTAGATTTAAACCCCAATTTACTAAAACAATTGATATTTCACAAAATCACACATTGCTGTCTAATTTTTTGTTTAACTTCTGACGAAGTCTACAGTGTAATCTATAACTACACAAAAATTATATTGTTTAGAGTATTAACTTCGCCTACACACAATTATAAGTTCGGAGCAATATTTTTCTCATTTACTCGGCAGGAAATGAACCATTTCACTCTTATATTAACCCCATACCCAGGTTTTCCTAAATGCTAGAGAAGGTTAAACGCCAACTTTGTCAGACAGACAAATTCGATACTTTTACGAAGCAAAATTAATTCAACTCATAATTCCCAGGGCGTCTTTGAAGCGTTCGTTTTTGGCGTTGCAACCATAAATATTCTCAATAATACGATATAAAAGCAATAGCAGCAAGTTATTGCTTGACCCCAATCTTTGGAAAATAATTGGAGTTAGTTTATTTCATGTGCCCAAATACGGTCAAACAATTTCTTGAAAACATCATATTGCCTTAGCATAAAATATTGATATACTGCAAGAAAGACACCTGGCCATTTTGCAGGCGACGCTGATATCCACGAGACATCCCAACGTTTCAAATGTCACTCACTGCTTATACAGCGCATTTTCGTAGAGCACGAGGCCAAATAGTTGAGTGCGATAAATATGGTCTGTATCAGATCGATATTAAACGCCGTCATATCACGATTTATTACCAAAACTTTCATTGGTGCAATAGGTCGTCGTTCATCTCAATAAATCGATAAATTTGAAATTTCATTTCTGCCTAAATTTTTAGAAATAATCATAAAATTAAATTGTCGAGAATCCCGTCTTGAAATTCGAAAACAAGAACTGTGCTATGATAATTGTACGCTTCGCGCGATCATATAGTTGTTGAACACAATTTAGCTATTTTTAAGCTCGTTTATCTCATTTTAGAATTGTGTTTTTTTGCTCAAAAGCGGCGGTAAAATCTAGTGGTTTTTTGGGACTTGCCAAAATCACTTTGATGTTTTCTTGGCGCAGCACAGCATATTGTAAAACTATTTTAATTTCCATATTCAGTCATTCAAGCAAAACGCCACCAACGTCAGAAATATCCATTTCAAAAAGAAATTTCTCACTGTCTTCGATAACTTTAAATTGGTTATAATTGGTGTGAACCCTTAAATTGACACCGTGGAAACATATGCAGACAGTCCAGTTAGTAGATGTATATAATACCGGGTGTCGCCTCGTTTCACATATCTTGTGAAAATAGCGCTCCAACCAGTCGTAGTGAAACAAAATTTTTTGAGCGGAGCGACGGCATTAGTAATATGAACGTACTCAATGTCTTGGGAATATATTATTACCTAGACAACAATGAGTAAATGAAAGAATAGTTTTATTCCGTTCGAACGAAAAGCAAGACAAAGGAAGTCACGTGCTTATACAGCATGGTGATGAATTGCAATCGAAGCACAGCAATGAAATCATAGGACACGGAGTCTGAAAATAATTTTGCCTATAACATTCGTACTATACTATTCCTGCATGTACAATGCATCTATTTTCTTATTTCCCCATGGAAAACTCAACGTATATGCCGTTAAAACGACTCTACGACCAATAATCTGTTATGAGCTTAATTAGGGTGTTAATTAGCTAATTACCTTAATTAATGATAAAATTGGCAAGGTGCCAAACTTCTACAATATCAGGTGCACATCCTCACATGATACGCTTTTAAACAAAAAAAGTTTTTTGAAATAGGTTCAGTGGTTCTTGAGATCCATGAAAGACTGACGGACGAACAAACGAACGGACATCGAATTTTTTGCTCCCAGACAGAAAATAAAACCGCTTCGCTCGATCGCCTCGCTTCGCTCTGCGACCTCGCTACGCTCAATTATTAAACTAACATATATATAAATCTTAGCTTTAACAATTAATATCTCACGGACATTACCAATCAGACGGAATACTTAGCGTAATAGCCCTATGAACACCACCACCAGCAACATTTCAATGATGCTGAACAGATCCACGAGAGATCCTATGATGTACCCAGCCGGCATTCGAACCCGGGCCTCTAACTTGCAAGACTAACGAGATACCACGAGTAAGTCCAAGGCTCCGATCACAATCGAGTTATAGCTGCACTTTTTTACGCTAGCCAAGCGGGACGTTACATCAGTCTCCTGGGGACTGTGGAATGAATAAGAGCTATGCCAGGGTACTGAGGCTTCACAATGAAAATGTCCGCAAATTACCATTTCTCAGCTTCTCTATAATTAGCACAATCAATATCCGTGATCCACAGCGCGCACATGATCCAACTAATCCACATCCACTATCTGACTGTCCTAAATGGCACACCATCCAATTGCATTACTCTATATAAACACGATTAACCCAGTTTGATCAGTCAAGTCAGGCGGCAATGCGAAAGCATCCGCATTACGATGCCTCAGAACATTCGTGGGACGGTAGTTACCACACAAATTACAGTTCAATCAATATCCAGTTATAGTATCAGGAAGTCTTTACAAAAACAACCGAATTTTAGAATTTACACAGTAAAAACATATTTTCTCTTGCTTTTTAAACAATGTTGGCAAACAAATTAGAAAAAGAAAGCGATAACATAAATAGGTATATCAAACGTAACCCGTTGTTCCATCTGTTTAAGATTGAGAGATAATTGAAATGAATAACTAAATAACACAATGAATATTATGCAAAAACTTTGAAACAATCTCACAAAATAACAACGGCTGTTTTCACTGAAAGAGTCGGCTTTTAGACAAAACTGCTACAAGTTGATGTCATGAATGGTTTGTGGTTGAACCCAATTTCAAAAAATCCAAACCATAGATGCCCAGCAATAACAGGAAGCACCCTAAAGATCAGTGGTAGGTCCCAAAGCTGCCCCAAAGAAGAAGAATAGACCATCATGGGCGTAGCTAGAATCATGGGCGTAGAAGAATATAGACCATATACATTCCAAAAATTGTCTAACAAAAAATACGTATCTTTCTTTATAACGTTAAACTATCGAAATAGATTAAATACACTAAATAGTTGAAAAGACTAACGCCAGACTGTTTTTCATTGATATATGAGTTGTAGAAACTATATCGAATTCCAGGAATTTTAGAGAATTTCGGGTGTGTTTTAACGGTAAACCAACCACTACTGCCTGGGACTGAGCCCTCATTCGGGTACTGAAAGGTTTCAAAAACTAAGACCTACGATCCACCAGAGCTGAATTGCGGTAGAATAAGGATTTGTGCAAGAACAGCTGTTTCAGCATAAATCCGGCCTGATGTCCAACTGCATAGACAGCCAATGATCAGACACGACATTTTAATAATAATAATAATAATGGATTCATTATAAACTTATAGACATTGGGTCTACTCCAGGAATACCCATAATGTAAATGTATATATTTATATTCATACATATATATACCCCACCAGTGTCATATTACAAATTTATTACCTCGCCTAGCAACAGCAACTGCATCAAAGTTAAACTCCGTTGCTTGGTCAATACCAATCCTATTCAGTGTTTCAAAACTAGCTTAATCAGATATAGATCGATCGCCAGTTCGTTCGCTATCCATGCTTTTGACAGATTGACTAAGAAATAAATCTCTATGTGGAGTCTTGTCAGAAAAGTTTAGATGATCTGTCATTTTGACCTTTATAATACGGTATGTACCTGCATTGGTCCTCGGAATTGGGATGGGGGACGAGACGGAATCCGTTGGAGCGACCCATATTCGGCCTACTTCGGGCCTTATTGGCGACCTCCGGCCCCGATATTTTTAAACGGGTTTCTCTGATTAGAAGGCTCAACCTGATTTGCGATTCCTATTTGAGAGGCCCTACCGGAACCCCAGTGGGACTATATTTGACATGTGACCACATTTCCGATAGTAACTAAGTTACAGAACACTGATTAAAATATAAACAAAATAAAATAAAATCCTGATTGATGAAAATCAATATACTACTGATCGATGCAGTCGATGGTAGTACATTGGGAATCAGTTGAAGTTGCATTGCTCAACTGGGACATCGTAGTCAGATTGCAACTATAGAAGATATATCGGGATGATTTTCGAAGCGACTCCATTTCTTTGTGCAATGCAATCGAACACCGCCGACGCTCATGCAATGCTTTAGTGATTTGTCGATAGTAGTGCTCAAATTCAGCCCTGTTGTAGTTTATATAGATGTCAAATTATAATTGAAATACAATGGATTATTATTGAACCACGCCGCAATTCTCTGGTGGTGTCGTTGGCTAAGAACCTTGTTTAGAAAAAATATTTATTACTATTGTTTAAACAAATTTCGATTTTCGGACAAACCCGAAAAAAGCAAAATGTGATACATTTTTAGTTTTAAGCTAATAAGGCTCCATACAGCGCACGACATTTTGAGACAATATATATTTTAGAGAATTGTTATTACGGCACAGCAATTAAAATAGAAATTTCTTTAAAATTTACTGAGTTTTCGAAAATCCCGGTTACCTTTTGTCGATGACGGCACAGGAGCCGGGCAAGCGTAAATCGCCTGGCCTAGATTAGCTTAAAAATATTATTATGACCTAAAGTTTAAATCACTTGCACTGGAAACCATCTGACGCATTTTATCAAATGGTCCCAGTGCTCTGAAATTTAACACAGTGATACATCGCTTCGATTGACAAGAGTTAAAGGACTACCACAGTTTAGGCAAAATCCTTGGCTGACGGCACGTTAACACCAACACGAAGCTTTTGCCCACAAACACAGCCGTAATAAATGAA
>JASANE010008679.1:0-10525 GCA_030248225.1 Trileptium ribeirensis
GTATATGTGCATCATCTACTTCGTTCAGTTACGTATTGCTCTTTGGAATGTTCTGAAGCTTCCATAGGCACAAAATCCAAACTGGGGGGGGGACACCAAGGCTTTGTGGAGGGGCACAAAATCCGACGGGGGTACCAACGCTTTCTGAAGGAGCACAAGTTAGTTGCAAATTCGAACCGGGAAGCATCGAGCCAAACTGAAGGGGTACGGCCCTGCGTCCTCCCCGCCCTGCCGTGGCGACGCCCCTGCCTACTTCTGCGAAATATGTCTTAGTATTACCTCCTAAACAATTCCACTACCAGTTTGTTTGTGTCTACGATTCGGAACTAAACAGAAACAATGACTTACTCGGAACGTACTGCTGATTGACAGCACCCTGTCTGACATAAATCTGTCGCCGATTCGACGCGCCCATAACAAGAAGACCGTTGTCACAGTTTGTCGAACCCAACTGAGCATCATTGTAAATTGCATCGGTTGTTGATACAATTGCACTGAAATGTAATCAAAGAGAAAAGAAAAATAGCGATTATGTACACGAGTTATTAGAGAATACAGCAACAACAACAACATAGTTTATTACCGGTCAAGCCAGCCTTATTACATAGGACTGTTATGCATTGTCCATTACGGAACTATAACTTTTGAACGGCTACTAAACTGTGCGTGTGCAATGAGGCAATCTTCGAAATAAAATTCCATGACTCTTGCTGCATTCATTTTGATGATATCTTGCATTGGATTAATATATTAATTGGTGTCAATTGCTTTTTTATTGAAATTACATAAAATGTATAAATCTCAGCACAATCTAGCTTCAGCGTCATTCATACTATATTGTACCTTCTTGACGTAGGGTTATTGATTGATACTACCGACATTACTGATTAAATTAATTGAATTCTGAGTGTAGAAAGTTAAACGAGCGAAGCGAAGACTTCTTATTAGCCGTTGTACAATAGCAAAAATTAACAACGTCCGTTATTGGTTTTTAATGTGACACGCAAAACCTAACTTTGGCTGGGACCATTGACTGGATTGGCGGCTTATTCAAAAGCTTAAAATCTCTATGTCTACCCTTTAGTTAAACGCCAAAACTTATTCAAACATCTTAATCAATCCACGAAATAGAAGGCCGAAAAGCTCGAGTAAGGTGAAAAAGTGGTCGAACAAGACATATTTCTGCTATAACCGGTACAAATATATCAGCTTTATAAGGCAAATTTTGTAAACCAATTAAATCCGTACATATATAAAGGTTTTGCACAATGTTACCATCTGTCAGAAGATTAGGGTCCAAATGTGTTTTAAAAGACCCATGAAATGAGACCACAAAAATACGAAAACGTCCAGATTTCCACAATAAACCTAGTTGCTATAGCGCTAACTTTGTAGAGTACTGACTTGCAAAGGGAATATGCTGTGGACAATAAATGTCAAAATACGGTGCTTTTCATATTAAGCTGTAATTCACAACGACAGTACTGTGTTCTAGATTACATTTGGACAAAATTTCCGTGGGGTTTGAAGTCAGGAGCGCAAGACACGGAAGCGACATCCTTACTTTACTAAAAAAGGCCGCCACAAGGCGTTCACAATTTTCCTGTACACTTTTAAGTGGCGCACTGCGCCCACGGGCGAAACGACAGTTTTATGCAATCACTTACGAATGATTTATTGCATAAGTAACCACCAGATATGGATCAAACGATGGCCCGTTTTCACACGACTGGCAAGGACACGGGTTATTAGCTAAACTGTTAAAATTGCGTTCAATTTTAGCCCGTGATGCGGCCGGAACCGCATAATCAGGATCACATATAGTGCGTCCAACATTTGTGGCATTAGCGTCGCCTTGTAGCTTGCAATATTGGTAAGCGGCCCAAGCTGGATGGTAGCGGGATATCGCTCCACTGGATCCATCTCCAACGTCAACTGATCCAGTGCCGGCACCGGAACCGGCTGCTTCAGATTCTAGTGAAATGAAATAGTCTTGTAGGAATCGAGGTAGTATCGCACGACGTTTGATGTCCACTTCAGCGGGCGAGGCAGATGTCACGGCTTGGCCAAATAGATGTTCTTCGTTCCGAATTAGATTTTCGACATCTGATCCTTAAAGCAAACAATAACATAAAATAGTTAACCGTCATCTACAATTTTTATAAAATAACTGTATTACCTATGCCAGGCCATTGTGAATATTTAGATAATATAATCATTACAACTAGAAAGTAGGTCAGCCCACGACAGCGCAACGAGCGGCATCACTTCTAGCGATCGAGGTGTAGAGTCACAAATGCGCTCGAACATAAACCTTGTAAACTTTACAATCGCAGATGCAAAAAATTATAACATATGATTGAAAACCATGAAACCATGCATTGCTCAAGGCAGTTCACAAGGGATGGAGTACCATTCCAAAAAGAGTACATCGGTCACCGATAGGTTCAAATGAATCATTCCAAAGTTTTCAGCATAATCGAAAATCTTTATAACACCAGATGCAAAAAAAATAAAAATTATTTGGAAATCCACGATATCAAGCATGGTTCGGAGGGGAGGTTCTAGGAGATACATTATCGTCCCAAAAGCGTACATCGGTCAAAAATACATTCAACTCAATCACCTTAAAACCTTAAAACCTTTATAGATATTATATTATGCCGAGAAACAAAATAGAATCAAAATATGATATAGAAATGTTCTAAATTAGTCCGTTTGGAACTTTGTTTTGTGTTCCTATCTTATTTGTAACAAAAACAAAATTTATAGAACTCGTTCAGGCGAACAATAAAGTAAATGCAACATTTTTTATATGAAAGCAAGTGGTTTCTGTATTGCTCCTGAGGGATTTGCCCCAATGGCACAATGAATTTTTATGATGAAAAGTGGTAGATTCCAAGTTCTTAGGATTGTCTTAATGAAAGTGTCAGTGACGTCGCAGGCTCTTTAAATATGGAGCGGGTCGATAAAGTAAAACAGAGGGATCCTACTCTTTTTGCATTATATTGTAAAACTTTAAAGATTAACATTAAAGATTTCGATTCCCGTCAGTAAAAAGTATGAAAGGCCACCTCCACCCGCCCACTGTCTTTCAACAGCCCCTGTAGTGTGCCAGGCTTCACTCAGTATACACCGCTCCGCTTTCGTGCACCATTAAAGATTTTGATTTCCGTTAGTAAAAAGTATGGAAGGCCACCTCCGCCCGCCCACTGTCTTTCAACAGCGCCTGTAGGGTGCCAGAATTCACTCAGTATACACCGCTCCGCTTACTTCGTGCATCATTAAAGATTTTGATTTCCGTCAGTAAAAAGTATGGAAGGCCACCTCCGCCCGCCCACTGTCTTTCAACAGCCCCTGTAGAGTGCCAGGCTTCACTCAGTATACACCGCTCCGCTTACTTCATGCATCATTAAAGATTTTGATTTCCGTCAGTAAAAAGTATGGAAGGCCACCTCCGCCCGCCCACTGTCTTTCAACAGCCCATGTAGGGTGCCAGGCTTCACTCAGTATACACCGCTCCGCTTACTTCGTGCCAGCTTTTCAACGTCGTCACCATGTTGAGCGTGGAGTTGTCCGTTTTGGAATCCGTTGATCACCAAAATGCCGTTTTTACAGTCATCGCCACTGCCAAGATTTGCAGCCTCAAAAATTCGGTTTGATACTGCGGCGATATTGCTAAAAAATTATCAATAACTTTTTAATCATATATACGTATGTAATAAGTCAAATTTTGCAAACATATGAGCAAATATCATGTAACCTAATCAATATTGAGGTGTCATAAGTGCGAGATACTATTTAGTGATTGACATTGAAAAGCTTAAATGATTTTATATACTGAATAAAATAAATCCTAATAATGCTAAAAGTGAGAGATACTATTTAGTGATTGACATAGAAAAACTTAAATGATTTTATATACTGAATAAAATAAATCCTAATAATGCTAAAAGTGAGAGATACTATTTAGTGATTGACATAGAAAAACTTAAATGATTTTATATACTGAATAAAATAAATCCTAATAATGCTAAAAGTGAGAGATACTATTTAGTGATTGACATAGAAAAACTTAAATGATTTTCTATACTGAATAAAATAAATCCTAATAATTCACACACTAATTTATAACCCCCCTATTCATTTTTGGAGAGCTTAGGACGCTCTTGTTGTGACATATTGCCATGTGTTAAATATAACGACTCCCAGGAGAACCGTAAAAGCAGGGAGGGGCGTTTTTATATTGTACTAAGACATTGTCATCTTTGGTGTCATTTGATCTATTTGTTGTGGGACAATCAGCTTTTATCATGTCCCAATTCTGCCCTGTTGCTTACCAACTTCTGCACTGTATCCCAACAACCACCGTCCCGCACCCTAAACCGTTATCCAATGTTTGAGAATTTTTGTTCCTTAAATGCATATACTTTAGTTATCTGAAGCTCCCCGATGTTAAACGTTTCTCGAAATAGTCGCTATATAAGTGTTTACTATTATTATTATTAAATGTAGGCGTATTTACTGAAAATATATACACTTGTAGTAGAAGCTAGGGGAAGAATATAAAATTAAACTGGATAGTGTAAAAGATGCCAAGTAAAGAAGGAAATCTGAAAGGGTTCACAACAAAATTTGCAAAATTATTTGTCACCCCCTCCCCCGTCCACCCAGCATGTTTGTACTGATGTTCTTGCAGATGAAATTAATACCGCCGTATGACATCGGTTCCGTATCGTTTTACTATAAAATACCACTAGACACATCTCCCTTTTATTTTCCATGATATTGCAAAATTATACCTAATTTTACTTAACAGTTCCTTACTCGTAATACTTATTTTTGTGGCAAGCAGATGCTCAATGACAAATTTGTACACATTTACAATTCGCAGAGATGCAGCGCAAAATTTATTTAGTAATATATTTTTCATAATTATATGCATCGTTTAAAACTATAAAATATTTTAATTCGTTGGGCT
Organism: Trileptium ribeirensis; assembly: GCA_030248225.1. Taxonomy (NCBI): domain Eukaryota; kingdom Metazoa; phylum Nematoda; class Enoplea; order Enoplida; family Thoracostomopsidae; genus Trileptium; species Trileptium ribeirensis. The sequence goes on from JASANE010008679.1 coordinate 4,982, forward strand.
GGTAACAGTCAGACTTGAAATATTCAGATATTTTCAAAACAGCGAAAAAAAAATCTAAAAACGTAAAAGCTGCGTAAATAATAATATGATCGAGCTTTAATTTTACGGATGGTCTGAAGGTCATTGCTGGTCAGTGATATGGATTAAAAAAATAAGACTGCCCTTTACCGACAAATACATGAATAAATTAGCAGGAAATGACATTAACCAACATAGAACCACAGTATGTCTGAATGTCAATAGGGCGGGTGACAGAATCAAGGTCAGGTATGTTGCACCCATTATCATAATAGGTCCAAGGGCCCTCGGCTTAGATTTTAGATGGTTCCCGCGGAGAGGAGGTTGGGCCAGGGCAAATTTGAAAATCAGGGTAGAAGGCAGATTGATTGCATTTGCGCTCGAGGCGAGGGCGAGCAGTGTGCGCCAGATTCAAGCACGGCGCCTCTAAACGGCCTAAAAACTATTGACGCAGTGTAAGCGTTCATAGAGCTTGTCAAGCCGACATTTTGAAATAGCTGGATGCTTACAAATCATGTTGGTTTATTTTCAATGGCTGTTACAGGTGTATAAACTGTGAATTATTATTATAGTTTTAATGCTTAGAATTGATCTAAGAATTTAGGTGTAATACTCTTATTCTGGACATTAGGCATGCGATTGACGTCTAGAAGTATTACAATTAGTACGTTTTCAAACCCAAAGTGTATGTATATTAATATTACCGTAATCAAATATTTCAGTTAGACCTTTACTAAAAGCCGAGTAATACCCGTATCTCATGCCTTAACCCCGAGTGAATTTTGCCGATGCTCAGTTACCAATGACATCTAAAGTTTGTATAAAACTACTCTAAGTAATTCCAAAATGTATGAAGGTACATCAAACTGTCTGGAAATGTATTCACAATGATAAGTATTTTGTTGTTAATTTAAAAGTAACCTGGTTAGTTCAATACGCATTTGGAGTCATAATCTGTTTTGCGTGTAAATCAGCTCTTAATTAAAAAACGCTTCTAATTACTGTTTTATTGGCGTTTACTGCCGCGCTGCACATAGGTAGCGGCTTGCGGCAAAATTCTTTGCCCTGCTTCCAACTCTGGGCCATAAGTGTAGGGTATGAATTTTTAAAAACTCAGTAACTTTCACAGAAAAAAAACTGCGAATATTTGGGTAAACTGCTAAAATTTTGCTAAAACTGCAAAACGTTTGTCAAATGCCTTAAATTTTGCTGAAATTGCAAACCTTTTGTCAAAACTGCTAAAATTTTGCTAAAATTGCTAACGGTAACAGAGCTAAAATTTCAAGAGTTGGATGGGTGGTTGGATAAGCGGCCTTATGGAATAATATAGTTAGGGGAAACCACACTTCTTCATCTTTGTGGATGGCAAAATGTTTACTGGGACATGATATTTCTTGTTCCCAAGCAAAATATTACACCACCATGAGTTGAAAACTGAGGGAGCTTGAAATTGGCTCAAGTAACCCTGAGAGGCGGAAATAAAATCCAGCCCAAGCCGTTGTCGATATACTAAGCCTAAGCCTTAGTCTCTGCCTAAGCTAAGGTCCTCATATGAGACATACACATGAGCCTGTCGGGGCGCTGCTGCTTCTGAACCCCCGCTTTAAGCTGTTCTTTTTCTAACGTTATAACAAACTGCCCCCCAGGGTTCCTTGAGCCTTGAAATCTATAGTATAAAAGCACAATAAGTCTGTCATAGCTGACTGATAAAGGCGAGGGGTCAGACATTTAGACTTACACTCGCAAGATAAATACTTGAAGTGTCCGAACCGTCGTGACACCCGCTGTTGTTACGTCCCAATTCTTATCAATAATAATGCTTTGATGGAATACAATTTCAACATGATCTTAACCAACAAGGCTAGAACAGGGTTATTAACTCAACGAAATTTCACAAGCTTTTTGGTAAAAAGGCAATTGTAAAACTAATGCTTTTAGCAGTTCGATTATTGACTGCTGCAAATGTTCACATGAGGCAACAGGAGAACATATTATATTTGATCTCCTGTTTTATCTTAGCTGGACTGAGATCGTCGGTATGCATGTCAAAAAATATATTAGCGGTAAAATAAGAGTATTAAGTTTTGAAAATTTTGTCAAATCAAATTTGCTACATCCATATTGAACTATAACTTCATATTTCGTTGGAGTGGAATATATTTTTCTTTAAATGAATCAAATTGATTGTGCATGTTTTAAACGTTTTTATGCAGAGCAGTGGGTATGACTGAATGCTAGGCTGAAACAAAACAAGCTTTTATGATAACATTTCCTCACAATAAGCTGGAAATGGCGATTTCAAATGGCTGTTTCTGGGAACTATTTTCTGGTAGACCCTTCTTAGACATCGTTTTCTTGTTACATTCACTTTGATTCTGCAAATTTAGCATAAGCATCAGCTTTGACATTTTGTCTAATATGACAAACATTAAAGTCTTTTTCGAAATTATACGAAATCGTATGAGGGAATTGGTAAAGTTTATCGTAATTTTTACAATCAAAATGTTAAAATTGAGCTTTTGTAATAAAAATTTGATGCCCATTTTCCACAATCTAGTATAAGTGACACTCTTTTGCTCTGCAGAAATGAGTACGATCTTTTAAATATTATTAGGTACTGATTATCGCCATTGCAAGCATCGAGTAACATTTGTTGTTTGCGCAGCACGACCCTACTAATATGTTTTGTATCAACTATCCTAAAACAAATAGTAAGTTCACGCTTGTGTTGCACGGTTGTCAAAACCAAAACACACACATCATTACCTCGTATTAAATCGTTCACTGATCACAACCAATACATCGTAACTTTTATCGTCATCACATGGATTATCCGCGCACGGGCATTGGGTTTGGCGTTGGACAAAAAAGAGCTGTTTCAACACTTGATGCTGTTCGTCGGTATCCAACAGCTCATCGGGATCGCAAATCATTCGTACGGCTCCGGAGGCACCCATTTCACAACGCTTGTACGCTTCCCATGCTGGATTAGTTGTCGTCGAAGTAGAATCTTGAGCGTTAGCTGTCGCTGTTAGTAGCACCGAAATTAGAATCACTGCGATTTGGGTTGGGGATAGATATTTTTTATGACCGGGGATTTTTGACATGGTTACTTTTGCTAATAGAGGCTACATCAAATAAAATTTTAAAAAGTTCTATTTATAAAATATTATTTGACCTAAACGATATTTATATCGATAAGCTATAATTGCGCAAATTAAATAAAAAATATTATGTAAAAAGAGTTTCAAAATTCGGTGTATAATTGTCAAAAGTAAAACCTACCTGTAGCCTGTAATATAATAAACCTGTAATATAATGATGTACTCAAAGAGCTTAGGGTGTAATCTAAGTTTAACCTTAGGGTTTTGGCATTGAAATATACAGCGATATTATATTTTTGCATTTTATTTTACAGTGTAATTTTTAATATTCTTTTATGTTTTTGTATATTTATATTTTTGCACCTTTCAACATATATTACAAATATATGATAGGGTTTCGACTGCTTAAAAATGTAGATGGTCGTCTGAAGGAGAAAATGTAAGCCAGGAATGTAAATTTCTGAAATTTTTAGAAACTCATAATTTTCTCCTCTTTTCTAAAATTCCCACAATTTTTGCTAATTTTCTCAATTTTTGCCCAAAAATTTCTTCCGGCTCAGCCGATTCTTCCTTAATTTCCCCCAGTGTTTGACAGTTCAGGCAAACTTTTCTGTACGCCTTTGGGAGCCGTGAAGGCGCGGGGCGAAATGGGGAACGTAAATATAAAAGCTATATATTTTCTAAATATCTGTATCATATTTATTTAAATTGAATATTTTCTAGCCCAGTCTGAAATAAGTCTTTTTGAAGATATAGCGAGAATTTTGGTACCGTTCGCCTCAGCTCGACAAAATAGTTAAGAAAATATCCATTGCGGCAAGTATTAAGGCAAAAAATTTTCAATTTTTTTAGTTCCAGTGCTTCCCTCTTGGTACCCAAAATATTTGAAAAAATAATTGTATTTTGTAAAACTAATTGTATTGAACAAATAATGTATAATTTTATATATATTGTATTACAACTGCATTGACAAGCTGAGTACATTGGTGTAAGACAATCGGCTCACGGCGAAGACAAATGCTTTGGCTATCGCTTAGGCTTAGCCTTAGGCTTAAGATTTAATAAAAATAACGATAACTCCTTAATCCGTTATCTGATTACGGCAATTTTACCACCATTCGAATGAGCTGTTCAGTGGAGTTAAAATTTTACATTTATAGAGAATTAACTTTTTGAAAATTGAAGTATCAAGACCCAAAAACTCGACAATATTTTCGTCATAAAACTGGCTTAAATGGATATTTTCTAAACCATCTGGTCGAGCTCAATCGAACGGTTTCAAAATAATTGCTGTATCTTTAAAATTAATCGATTCCGGCCTGGAAGGCTAAAAGAAAAGACTCTTTAAATATATGTTTTAGCTGATGATCATTAATACGCCAATTTCAAAGGACGTTCAAGCTGAATCTTCACTTCTTTCCTATAATTTGCTTTTTCCATCTACTTCACTTAAGTTATTGGTGCTTAGAGCCAAACTTGGGCTATTTATTGAGAAAATGGACGTTTTTAGTTCTTTAATTACAGGACAATCGGATGTGGAAATGGAATTGGATATTTTGAATGAAAACCAGCCGTATCGAATAAGACAATTGAATATTACTATTTGCCAAACTCCACAAATATAAATCCTGAGGTATAAAATACAATTCAATTATGTATACTATTTACTTAAAAACCTGGTCTCAAATAAAAAAATAATGTTCATTTCAATATTCCCACAATTATATATTTTAGAATTGGAATTATATATATATTGCCGTTTCAGTGATTCTATATGGTTGGAACAATGGCACAATCAGTAACACAGACAGTAATAAGATATATCCTATTTTGACAAATGATCATTTTTACTTTGACCGTTTCAAACTTTTCTTTGAAAAGTCGGTTAAAAGAACTATTTCTCAATTTAAAATTTATTTTTTTATTTAAATACACTCCAGTTGGATTGAGCAGAAGCCAGGAATTAATTCTTATTACACCTGAGGTCGAAACAACCCTAAAATGTTGACTACCTATGTGGGCATATCTCTTCAAGTATTAGCTAAGTAATAATGATAAATCCGTGGTGAAGTAAAATGATCATTTTTTTTTCAAAATTTTACTATAATAGACGTTATCATTTGCAGATAATTGATATTCCATTTTATTCCTGTTAATTTTGTCATATAGAGCTTAATAGAAATAAATATATTGAGTTATATTTAAAATAGATAAATGTTTACATTTATAGTTGAACAACGATATAAATAAGCTGATTAAACAAATCACCCTTTTAGCCTCAGATTCATGACTGGGGCGCGTATTTTATAATAAATTCCATTTTCTAAATTATTTTATTCCATTCCATTTTTAAAATCATGACAAAGCATTGACAGCTATTTAGCGAATATTTTACGTAAAATTTGTATGAATAAAAGGCTCA
>JASANE010008680.1:0-29305 GCA_030248225.1 Trileptium ribeirensis
GTATGTTGTTTCTTCGTTAGGTTCATGTCTCTGCTATGTGGCAATGCTATATAGAATGTCATTGGTACAGTGATGAGTTTGCATGAACTTAGCGCTTGTTGTACAGATTGATAGGTACGAGCGTTAGTTATTCAGCATGATAATAATAATAATATATATAAATAAGTTCTACTCGACTAATACACTTTAGCTTAAAATTGGAAATGACGACTTTGTTTCTATAACGTTCCATTGATATATTTCGTTAATACACTTCGAGCTTAAATATGAAGCAATAGCAGTTTTTCATCCCAGCACAAGAATCCACTTACCGTTCATAGGCTAAGTTACGCAAATAGTTTGGTTATAAATTTAGATTACGGCAGGATCACTGATTTGATTTACTGTATATTTAATTAGTCACATCGTTCAAAACTAAGTTTTTCAACGGGTGTAATGCTATTAAACGACGATATTTAAAATAATTTTATTCAATCCAGTGCCTCACTATCGCGATTCCAATGCGAACATGATCTATTTTGAATATTTCCAAAGAGCTGCTGAGGAGTAATCGGAAGTAACAACGTTTTATCGAAGTGTCTGGTTCAACAATAATTTTCGAAGTTTCTGGTTCAACAATAATTTTCAAAGTTTCTGGTTCAACAATAATTTATTTTTGTATTTATATTGTCAATATTGACTCTAGTTTGTTTTGTTAACCGGTTTTTGCTGTATCTTGACGTTTATATTAATTATAAATCATCATTACCAGCACTTTCAATGATAGATCTCTATAAAGTAGCTCCTAGATATTAAGGAGAGAGCATTTCAATTTTTTTAACTTTTTCATGCTCTAACCGATATTGCACTGGGTACGATAAACCCTAAATTAGTGCCAGGAATAGATTCTGGGTTGTACGGTATCGAACGCAAACAACTCGCCTATTCATGTGTTTAGTGGGTATCGCTCTGTTCTTTAAAACCGTCATATAACAATCCAAGCCCCAACAAATATAAGACGATAAACTTAGCTAAACAACGGGTCCCATTTCGCGGGACCGTAAATGTTGGTCATTGGGAATGAATTGGTTAGATACTTTTACGGTTGGATCAGAATATTATGACGGTTCGTTGAAATATCAGATATTCGATCTAAGCTGTTGATGGTCGTTTAGACTTACTTTAAGCTTCGTAAGAGAAATAGCTAACAGTGTTCGTTGAAAATATTGATAAAACCACAAGAATCCTAATTGCGGCAACAAGAAAAGCTTTGTTACACACATTCACGAAAGTGGTACAGTGAAAATTTGAGAATTTATAACAAATATTTAGATCATGTCAGGTTCCCCTTAGCCCATAATGCCAAGTCTTTCCGCCAGGAGTGATCTGATCGTATAAAACGTTTCTCTCCATAAGTCTGGGTCTTAGATTAGTCTGGCCTCACAGATCAATATCAATTTTTTGTCCTACGGGTACTCATTTCAACTTTTTTACCTGCTGCTTTAGGGGCGGAGAAACGGTGGATGATCCAAAGGTTTGCCGTTTATTGTATGGGTAGTATCAGATTGAATTTTTAATATATCAGACAGCTATTTTAACCTTTGTAAAACTGCGTGTTTTACTAGTTATGAATACGTACATTGTGTTCTTCTTCGATCTCATATTTTTGCTTTTAATTAAATGTTATGGTAATACATGACAACGTATAAGTACATACTATGTTGTTTTCTTGCTTCGTCGTTCGTCAATTTTTGAAAAAGTGACATTGGAATTATGTTAGCGAACAGTAAAAGCACTGAACAGTCAACTTACTAGAAAAAATTATATTTGTCACTCAATGTCGAACAGTGCCTCCTCATAGGGTGGATTACATCTGATCATCATATTGAACATATTTTAGCATTTGTTTTCGGCACTGTTGCTCAAGTTATCGCTGTGATCTTAGCGCTAATACGTACTGGAATATCGCGTAGCATTTGATGTTTTCGCGTGTAACAGATGTAGCATAGCCAGATGTGAATTCGAAGATTTGTCATCAAATTTGAACGATTACCATAACACCATTGTCCTAACCAATCATTGATTACACAATTGGATATATTATGACTGGCTTGAAAACGCACGCCAACTCTGCGTTATATAGTTTTTAAGAACACATTTTAAATGAATTTGCTATTGTACAAATTAAATTTGTAAATCGATATTTTTCAACTTTTCGATAAATTTGCTTAGAGCATTAACAGCCCCGTATGCAATATTGCATCTCTCTTCCGTAACAAGAGTTGACCCACATTAGGCGTCGCGTAGTCAGTCGCGCAGTGACCCACTTCTATTAAGACACATTTGGCTGAATCTAGTCATAATTTTTAGACTCAGCAAGTGATTTAATCTTTTTCACACAGTCTGACTCAAGACTGACTCAGACTGAGTTAAATTTGACTCATTTACTGAGTCATATTGGGACCGATTCAATTGAGAGTCAAATTTGACTTGACGTCTTTATTGTGTATATGTTATATTTTAATGCAAATTTATGCTCATATTTTGTGGCGACTGCTTTGTAATACAAATGTGATTGATCATTTCTAAAGTCCATAGTCTACTATTTCGTTTATTAATTAAATGCGGTCAAAACAGAGAAACTTTACGTGGATTCATTGAGCTGTTGTAGTTGTTTGAATCATAAACCAGTGGCGCAGGTTTCGTATGAAGTTTGAATGGAGGCGAGAAGTTTGGGGCGGGATGCCTGAGAAGTTTTACGGACAAAAAATGTGATTAATAGACATTCTTAATTGTTTATAAAAATTGTTTGCTTAATTATTATAAATATTGCTTCGAATGCGTATGTTGGTAAAAGAAGTAATTTGGAACATAATAGCCACAAACATATAGACGGTACAATAAGAAAGGACGGGATATTATTAGAAGTCAAAGAATAACAAACAAAATTTTTTGTTTAATCTGCGATACCTATACGATGTTAAATATCATCAAAACTTGCAATATATGACTCAGGGATACTTATATCGAGGAATTTTGACCCCACGTTACCAATTTTTAGGATTGATATATACATCATCAGAACTCCTTGGGATTCATGCCGATTTTGCAAACAAATGCTCACTATCACATTCGTAATATAAAACACACTGCTGCGACTATAATGGAATTTACTCTGCAGCATGGAATACAGTGTATTCAATCAGTAATGCAACTTACTCGTTCAAACTAAATTCGTGCTATCGCACTAGTTTCAACTCGCGCGTCTCTATATGCAGCGCTGGTTTTCATACAGCAATTACTTGTAACTGTCTTCAGCCTGTTCTAATTATATATTTTTTGCTAATGGAATAAGTAAATTAGCGCTAAATATTAATGTCAAATTTTTGTGCAAATAGTGCCGATGATGCTCAGAGCGCATGGAATACAGTGTATTCAATCAGTAATGCAGCTTATTCGTTCAAACTAAATTCGCGCTATCGCACTCGTTTCAACTCGCGCGTCTCTATATGCAGCGCTGGTTTTCATACAGCAATTACTTGTAACTGTCTTCAGCCTGTTCTAATTATATATTTTTTGCTAATGCAATAAGTAAATTAGCGCTAAATATTAATGTCAGATTTTTGTGCAAATAGTGCCGATGATGCTCAGAGCGCATGGAATACAGTGTATTCAATCAGTCATGCAGCTTACTCGTTCAAGCTAAATTCGTGCTATCGCACTCGTTTCAACTCGCGCGTCTCTATATGCAGCGCTGGTTTTCATACAGCAATTACTTACAACTGTCTTCAGCCTGTTCTAAGTATAGATTTTTTGCTAATACAATAAGTAAATTAGCGCTAAATATTAATGTCAAATTTTTGTGCAAATAGTGCCGATGATGCTCAGAGCGCATGGAATACAGTGTATTCAATCAGTAATGCAGCTTATTCGTTCAAACTAAATTCGCGCTATCGCACTCGTTTCAACTCGCGCGTCTCTATATGCAGCGCTGGTTTTCATACAGCAATTACTTGTAACTGTCTTCAGCCTGTTCTAATTATATATTTTTTGCTAATGCAATAAGTAAATTAGCGCTAAATATTAATGTCAGATTTTTGTGCAAATAGTGCCGATGATGCTCAGAGCGCATGGAATACAGTGTATTCAATCAGTCATGCAGCTTACTCGTTCAAGCTAAATTCGTGCTATCGCACTCGCTTCAACTCGCGCGTCTCTATATGCAGCGCTGGTTTTCATACAGCAATTACTTGCAACTGTCTTCAGCCTGTTCTAATTATAGATTTTTTGCTAATGCAATAAGTAAATTAGCGCTAAATATTAATGTCAAATTTTTGTGCAAATAGTGCCGATGATGCTCAGAGCGCATGGAATACAGTGTATTCAATCAGTCATGCAGCTTACTCGTTCAAGCTAAATTCGTGCTATCGCACTCCCCCCCCCCCCCCCCCCCCCCCCCGTTTCAACTCGCGCGTCTCTATATGCAGCGCTGGTTTTCATACAGCAATTACTTACAACTGTCTTCAGCCTGTTCTAAGTATACATTTTTTGCTAATACAATAAGTAAATTAGCGCTAAATATTAATGTCAAATTTTTGTGCAAATAGTGCCGATGATGCTCAGAGCGCATGGAATACAGTGTATTCAATCAGTAATGCAGCTTATTCGTTCAAACTAAATTCGCGCTATCTCACTCGTTTCAACTCGCGCGTCTCTATATGCAGCGCTGGTTTTCATACAGCAATTACTTGTAACTGTCTTCAGCCTGTTCTAATTATATATTTTTTGCTAATGCAATAAGTAAATTAGCGCTAAATATTAATGTCAGATTTTTGTGCAAATAGTGCCGATGATGCTCAGAGCGCATGGAATACAGTGTATTCAATCAGTCATGCAGCTTACTCGTTCAAGCTAAATTCGTGCTATCGCACTCGTTTCAACTCGCGCGTCTCTATATGCAGCGCTGGTTTTCATACAGCAATTACTTGCAACTGTCTTCAGCCTGTTGTAATTATAGATTTTTTGCTAATGCAATAAGTAAATTAGCGCTAAATATTAATGTCAAATTTTTGTGCAAATAGTGCCGATGATGCTCAGAGCGCATGGAATACAGTGCATTCAATCAGTAATGCAGCTTATTCGTTCAAACTAAATTCGCGCTATCGCACTCGTTTCAACTCGCGCGTCTCTATATGCAGCGCTGGTTTTCATACAGCAATTACTTGTAACTGTCTTCAGCCTGTTCTAATTATATATTTTTTGCTAATGCAATAAGTAAATTAGCGCTAAATATTAATGTCAGATTTTTGTGCAAATAGTGCCGATGATGCTCAGAGCGCATGGAATACAGTGTATTCAATCAGTCATGCAGCTTACTCGTTCAAGCTAAATTCGTGCTATCGCACTCGTTTCAACTCGCGCGTCTCTATATGCAGCGCTGGTTTTCATACAGCAATTACTTGCAACTGTCTTCAGCCTGTTCTAATTATAGATTTTTTGCTAATACAATAAGTAAATTAGCGCTAAATATTAATGTCAGATTTTTGTGCAAATAGTGCCGATGATGCTCAGAGCGCATGTAATACAGTGTATTCAATCAGTAATGCAGTTTACTCGTTCAAGCTAAATTCGTGCTATCGAACTCGTTTCAACTCGCGCGTCTCTATATGCAGCGCTGGTTTTCATACAGCAATTACTTGTAGTTGTCTTCAGCCTGTTCTAATTATAGATTTTTTGCTAATGCAATAAGTAAATTAGCGCTAAATATTAATATCAGATTTTTGTGCAAATAGTGCCGATGATACTCAGAGCGCGCTGCTTGTAACTTGGTTAGCGAGGCGCCAACAGTGCGCATAAGCATCCTTAGCAACAACTTTCAAAACCCTGGAAGAGCGTGTGAAGCACGGGTCCGTTCGGTGCATTTCTAATAAGTATCAGTGCCAGTGCAAAATAAATTTCCCTTTACCGTGTTTTTATATAACTTGCACGAAATGCATTTTGAAAAATTATTTCAAATTTCTTAAATTTCCATTAATTTCAACGCTTATGAAATAGTTACATCTTAAAGTGTTACAAATATACACACTAAGGTCGCGTGACACTTCGTAATACACGAAATGTATCTACACCTGTGTTCAGGTTGTTTTGTGATTTATACAATGCTAAACATAAATTCACATTTAAAACACATTTATATCCAATGTGGCAATCGAATCGCTACATAGTGCAATTTATAGCCAGCAAAGCTATATTTGGGCCGGATTGCAATTGCCTTATTCTTTAATAATAATGATGATGATATCTTTGTTGTAAAATAATAAACATATCTGAAAGCAATTTCTTCTATGAAAGAGTGAATACGATACGAAATAATGTTAGTAATTCATTTTTATTTGAAAAACTTAAAGATGTGTCTTCCCTGAGTGTTATTCCATCCCTGTGCAATATTAACAATCCCTCTGAGGTTCCGCAACTGCCGCATCACACTCGCTCAATAAGAGTACAATTACAAAAATTTTAAGGCAAAGTCGGGGACAATATTGATAAGAAAATTGGGGAGACTGGAGAAAATTGTTGGTTGCCCTTGATCTACCCATCCTGGTCGAACACTCCATCTCCTTGGAGCTCCATCCATGTGCGCTCTTAGTTACAGCCGCCAAGGTCCGTTCACGTAGACGGCATATGGTTCCTTTGGCTTCCTGGGGGCGGATCCTCAGGAGTGTAACCGCCTCCCCTACCCACAATGACCAGTTATGATCTAACAGACACCTAACAAGACTTAATTAGCGAACCATACCTTTAATATTTGCTAAGAATTGCTCTGGTCAACAAGACAGTCTAATAAAAATACATTGCTGTTTGTAGATAGTAATGTGTAAAGCTTTGTTTTTTCGTAAGCGTTCGAAAAAACACATGTATTTTTTAATTGGGTTATAATACGGAACCAGCGAAAGAAAAGATTATTAGAATTGACTGTTTTGCTGTCTGATAATTTGTGATAAAAAATTTTCTCATTGTATAATTTTATATACCATTTGAACCGCTTCGTTATTCGCATTTATGCGAAAAGACTGCCAAAGGTCTTATCCTAAACCTGTAAGTCTAATTCAACCAACGAACCGTTTCAATTGATTTTCACGCTGATAACTAGACTCAACGCAGTTCGAATGGTATATAAAACTAGTCTTTTAGAATTCATTTTCAGAATTTCAAATTTTTAGAAATTTAAATTTAGAATTTTAAATTTTACAATTTCATTTTTAATTTATTGAGAAAAATCATTTCTATGAAAGACCATTGGTAACTAAATAATCGAAAATTTTTTAAGAAGATTCGCTGAACAGTTTCGTCTAGCTGAGTCGAAAAGTACCAAATGCATCGCTGTATCTTCAAAACGGGTTATTTTCGGGCTCAATGGTAATCATATGGTAAAAGCTCGGGTTGTCTAACTTTTCCGCTTCATTGGGTTTTGCGTTTGATCTGGTATCTGGCAGTTATTGCTCTGAAATTCATTGCAGTAAGAAACACTGTGTTGTTACAATGAATTTTTGGTGGTTCGAGACAAAATAGTTTTTCAATAAACAAAAGTTGGAAATTAAGCAATGATTGATGGTACTGATATGCTTAAATGTTTTAAATTGTTGATTCAAAACAATACAATATAAACACCTTTTTACAAGGCATTTTCATTTAATTCATCATTAATTTTTGTTTATTTTTCATTCATTCATTTCATTATATTTCAAACAATTTTGTCTCATTTGCAAATTTGTGACAATCACACTGTCGTTTCATCAAACACTGTTTTGTACAACACTTTCATTTAATCCATCACTCATTTCATTCATTCATTCTATTCATTCATTTCAAACAATTTTGTCTCGTTAGTATTAAAATTTAGGACAGCTACTCTATCATCGCATCAAAGTTTGAAAATACTTGCATAGCAAATTAAACCCGTCAACCAACTTGACGTGTTCGCTGTGCGACAACAATGTTTCAGTTAAACTTTTGATTTGTTACGCCTGAAGGCTATTTATTCAACATATTTGTAACACAATATGTGCACATATATTCTATCTCAGTAAACATTATGTAATCGATAATTATTATTTATATATTGTTACTTATGTATATATATTTTAGTGATATATATTTATTTATTCATTCAAACTTTGGTTTATTAATATAAAATAAACAATAAACGTACATATATGTATTTGCTACGCATGTATCCATAACAGCCCCCGTGTCATGGTTGTTATTAATACGTTGCCGGTTACGTGCCGACACGTCGCTGTAACAGTTTCCCAGTAATCGGAGTGATATAGTAAACAAATTCTGTTAAAAATTGTTAAACTTGTCATGATAACTAATCGATGGACGTTGATTTCTTAAAGAATTATACTGTTTATTTGTATTTCTTTCAGCCTTTGTTCAAATAGCTCGGTATGGGGTAGATGTGCTAAAATTTAGTTACAAATACAAATTTATTCAATTCCTATGGTACATACGAGACTGCACATTTACTGCAGGGTTCTGCTTCTTAAACGCGTTCATACGACTCGAGAATGAGTTGACGACATATCGTATTTTATCGCAAAATGTAAAGGCATAACACAAAACTTAAGCGCAAGAAAGCTAGCCGTAAGGCATATATTGTTGGTATGTTCCCGGGCCATAGTAATAGAATTAGAAATTTTCCAAATCGTTGAGGTAATTCCATATGCAGCAAGTAAAATATGGTCCATACCTTATCTTATGATACTGAAAACATTTAGAAGTTTTTATTTTCATTCACACTGTGTTCGGTTACAGACGACTGATATTCTCCGCGTCAATCGTGTTGTTTGCAATTGCATTATCGGCATGGCTAATTCCTTTTTTCATCGTTTGATTTGGCATCAGATTTAGCATAAGCTCATAGCAGATTGACACTGAGCATTAATAACTTGGTCAAACAAAGCTTAATTTGGAATTCCTAAAGCAGCACCAGCAGTAAGAGGAACCAAAATACATAAACCAGGGTGTTGGGTTCTTGGTTAATAAGCAAACAAGACACGCCTTAATTGTTTATAGTTACGCAATCCCACAGAACTTCGCTACGCTAATTAATAATAACCACAAACTTGACGTGAGCTATGCTTAGAGGTATCCGATTACATCAATTTTCTCAATATATATATATATCGCTAGGGATTATGCAACTAGTAAATGTTAGCGATATTTGGTTACAACAAAAATGGAGACAAGCGAAGCGAACAGCAGACAGCAAAAAGACTTACGAAACGTTTTCTTAAAATGGACGCGATAAAACTTGATATTTGAGAGCAGCGATATAAGAAGTTTCAGTTATAATAATATTGAGTCTTTGATACATTTTCTCTTAGTTGGAGACTACTAGGATTCTTTGTTAGTTACAAACGCAAAACAATACTGAGTTTACGATTGAATTTAATATAGAGAAATAGTTGTAATTTCTGGAAAAACAGACCTTAATGAATACATTAGATGCGTCCGTAACCATTTCGGACACTGAGACAAGTTCAGGGGATGGTAAAACAAATAGTGGAAAAAACTTATTCCACGTCTTCTTACCTCAATAATGCGATCTAGAGTTAATTAATATCGCTATAACTGAACTAGGATTTTTAAGGGGCGGGCTCTGGCATGCACCAGAAACTAGCTTAGAGTGGGTATGAGTAAGATTTTCAAAAATTTTTTAGCCTTTGCATCAATCAATTTTACTAGCATAACAAAAATAACAAGGGCAATATGATACAATTACTACTATATGGAGCATTTTTTAATTTAGCAAGTGGGCAAAAAATGCCTCTGCTTTCCCCGATAACGTTCATTTATGTATATGTATATTTGTTAATTTAATGTATATTAATGTATATTTGTTTCTTGTTGTAAGCGCTTTTGTAACGCCTCGGCGAAAATGGCGCTATATAAATGGTGTCAATTATTTAGCAAGTTTCGAAGCGGTGACTTATTATCCATTTTCCAGTGTTTGTAGATTGTAGTAAGGTCAAGGTGCAACCTTTGTTTTTCGAGTGGTTCTAGATTTAAAAATTTTAAACATTGCTTATATGACTTAGGACTTAATCCTGCGCTCAAATATGCACGTCTGCTATAGTATCATTGTACTCGCTCGAGAAAGTCTATATCCCCAGAGTATGCAAGTGACCACAGTACGATTGTGTGCTCAAGAATAGACCGGACATAGGTTATATAAGCACGAAGAACCAAATTGATAGTACTAGACAAAAAGCAACGAAAACGTACATTTGGCATATGATAGGCTTTTGCATTTATATCCCCGTGTTGAGTCTTAATCCCCAGATTTACAGTTATATAAACACTTAAATCATTCCAACCATCGGTTTTCGGTATAGTGTTGCGGAAGTGTCTAAGAGAAAGCATGGATTATTTGTGACAAGATGTAAAGCTTGGTATTGCAGAACTGAAACACAGAGCTGCCGTTTCGTAGCCCATTGCTCAATTCCAATAGACCTTGCTACATAAACCGTGTGCTGAACCGTGTTTTTTTTGTTTTTAGGAAGCTTGTAAAAAGCTCAACGTCAGCGGTAAAAGCTTTTTATACTAACGCCAGGATAATCATGGACAACTTTCACTAAATCGTTAATGTACCACAAAAATAGCGTTAGTCCTAGAACGGAACCTTAGGGCAAACCTGATAACACGTGTTTTTCGTTGGAATACATGTTCTTTATTTTGACTCTGAAGGTTCTGTCGTATAGAAAGCTGTTTATCCTAGACAAAACTAGATATACCTAGGCATGACAGCTTGTGGATCAGTTTTTCCTGTGAAGCTGTACCGAAACCTTTGGGAAAATCAATATAGATCACGTCAACTATGAGCCTTGATTGATCGTCCACGAATAAATACACTCTACTAATTGTGCACTTGTCGAACGATCAGTAGTAAAACCTCGTTGCTTAAGAGGTAGTAGTTTTGAATCCCGTATAAATTCCAGACAGCGCTTTGGAACAGTGTAGGACACAAGCGAAACTAGACGATAGCTCAGTATTGGTTTGCTGGGTACGCCTTTTTGTATATTGCGGTTACGTCGGCTCGCCCTCACATATCAGTTACCATGGCGTTCGTGAATGGTTGTTCAAAAATAAATGAGAATGGACGCTGACTACATTTCTGAGTTCACGTAGGAGATATTGCGTGAATATATCGGGCATGGGAACAATGTGATAGGGTAAATATTTGAAAAAGCATTTAGCAGCGTCATCACTATTGATGTCACCACTGTCAGACCTCAACATACTAATGACACTTAGGTTACCACAGCGACATGTCACATGACTATAGATTGCGTTGCTATTACCAAAAGTTAAGATACGTTTTTAATGAACTTTTTTTAAATTATTTAACGGATATGTTATAATTATGCATTTTTGAAAAATAGATCTGTGTCCTTAGATCCACTGGTTAACCAGTTTTAAAACCATGCGTCGTAATTTTAAAACGTTGGTTACAGTGATGCAGGTTAAATAGCAGCTAGTCTTTAGCAAAAGACATCTATCTTCTGACTAAAACGATTGAAATATAGGTAAGGTTTTTACCAAAATAATGTGATCATGGTAAAGCTAAGTAATATATAAAAAATCAGCTTAACATTATACGTATTACGTTAACAAAGGCGACATTCTGAGATTATAAAATTCTTGTGTTTCGATATCAAATAAATATTTCAGTTGAGAGTTTAGGCTCTAGGTTTACGATTTGCTTCAATGAGTAAGCGAAGTTGTACTTAGTGCATCAGGAATAGCTAGGGCCTGCTCAAGGAACGCCCTTCCTAGGACGGCAAACTGACTTATAACAGCTGATGTATAGTACAATGGTCAGCCAGCACCTAGAACAGCCGATATTACCTCAGCTGATGTCTTAACATTCTCTCTAAGCAAATATATATATTTTCTCTAATAAATATTAGAGAATCGCAAACTTTTATTAGTAAAAGTCCTTACCTGCCAGATCATTTTGGCCTTACAGTAAAAAAACCTAAGATAAGCCCAGCACTATACGGTTCATGAGCAGCCGAACCTTGCTATATAACAAAAAAGCTGAGCCCGGTCAAAGCTCGAAATACCGTCATTTGCGCACTTCTAACAAATATCTCAATAAGCAAGTGTTAAATAATTAGATGGAGAACTCGGATAACTTATATATCTTTTATAATCTTTACAAAGGTTCCAATGATATGAAATAATTCAGAGTGATTTGTGATTATTGAGCAGTGATTGTAAAACATTCATATAGACACGTTTTGGAACATCAGGATTATTTAATTTCTGAAAATACCAAATGACTTGACCCTGCGTTTGCAGGGTGCCTCTATGATAATTAAACATGCTATAAATGGATATATTTTATGCGAGACCAATTAGCCTGCAGCAGTGGCTTAAACTTGGTAAGCGGGAATGTTGAGTTTAAACCATATTCACTGCATAGTGGTCCATTTATTCAACACAAAGACACTGTTTATATAATTATTTATATTATATAAACGCTATTTACATATGAATTTAGGCAGCAAACTATTTTTACATGTGTGAACTTATTTTTTATAAATGAATAAAATAAAATAAAACGAAATATGGAAAATAGGTTCCAAATCGACCATTGTTTTGTTGTGACCGAGTTTGTCGTTGTGTTGTTATTAGTAGCTCGCGATGTTCCTTACGAAACCGATTAACAGCTCCATTAGATAGGTCATAGTTTGCTCAAAAGCAAGTTACTACACGCGTCAAAATCCTTAAAATGTACTACACGGGTCAGAAGCGTTCGAAAGGTACTACAGGGGTCTAAAGTCTTGAAAAGGTACTACACGGGTCAAAAACCTTCAAAAGGTACTACACGGGTCAAAAGCCTTGAACAGGTATTACACGGATCAAAAAGCTTAAAAAGTACTACACGGGTCAGAAGCATTCAAAAGATACTACACGGGTCGAAGGCCTTAAAATGTACTACACCGGTCACAAGCCTTCAAAACGTACTACACGGGTCGGAAGCCTTCAAAATGTACTACACGGGTCAGAATCCTTCAAAAGGTACTACACGGGTCAAAAGACTTGAAAAGGAACTACACTTGTCAAAAGCCTTAAAAAGTATTACACGGGTCCGGTCCCTGTGGGCAACTTGGAATTTGTTACACATGGCAAGATATGTGTGTGAATAAACATATTTTTAGTAAATGAGTAGAAAATACATTGAAAAATATATTTGTATCAACAGGTGGTATTATATATTTCATGAAAGTTAATAATTCAATAATTAATATAGCGTGCGGTATTATAAATTATCCTTTCTTGCGATGATATATATAAAAATATCATATAATAATCCGATGAAACCATATAATCTCATGAAATAATGTGAAAAACTAGTCGAAAACAAAAATTTAAATAAATTTTCTTACTCGACATATATCCTTGGTAACATATGCTATCGAGAGGCAGGTAGTGCCTGTTCTAACAAGAAATTGTATTCTGTCTTATAGTAAACGCACGTGATTTAGTATAACGGGGTCGTCTAATGGCAATAGCATTGGCTCCACGGTTCAAATAGGACACGTGCACCCATTCACAAAGTTTGAGCCAGATTCTCTTTTAAAGAATTTTGAGTGGAGATAGTCAGTGAATATTAAAGCTGGGGTAAAGATTATTTGGAATTGGGGCAACGACTATTTAGACGGCGCAGCGACGACTGGGCGTGGCAGCGACTTTCATATGGAAAAAAGTCTAGCAATCTGTACTTAATATAGCCTTCTTAGAACCGAGAAAATAGATTTTTGTAATTTATAAATTGTATTTAATAAATATGAATTGCAAATTCTCAGTAGTTCGTGGTTGTGAGCCTAAATGTCTGCACTATTGCTGGAGTCAATTTGGTTGGATTGCGGAGCGAGGCTGATCCGGTGAGTTGGAGGTCAGTTGTCCCCGCTCATAAGATTAAAAGAGGCCCTGTTTAGGCACCGAAGACCATGCAGTATACGGGACCAGACTGCAATCATCCCGGTTATTTTCAATTATCCCCCCAGCTCGCGTTTACAAAAACTAGTCAGATTCTGAAAATTTTGGATATTTTTGTAGTCCTCAAGACCTCCCCTGATCATTTGGACCAAAAAATTGAATTCTTAAAATTTTTTGATTTTTTGGATCCCAAGGGTCTCCCAATAGGAACCCAAAAATTTTTTTTTAAAAATTAGATTTTTACCCACCATTCGACGCGGCTTGACGAGCTGAATATTCGATTTTGGTCATGTGCTATAAAAAAAGAAGATTAAGTGAAATATTTTTTCATTTACACATCGTATCTCGGACACAATTTTAACAAAGGTTATGAATTTTTTCATTCTTATATAATTTGGATTTTTTTATGATAGTTTGCTAATTTTTTTGTAGGTTATATATAAATGATATAACAAAAATAACGAAGTTTGCCTCGAAATTTTGTGAAAGAATGCTAGAAATGATAGATTTAGTGAAAGTTGAACTACCTCAACACTTTAAAATATAAATCTTTACTTAATTTACTAAAGCAAAATTGTTTTAGCACAGTTTACGCATCGTACGTTCAGTGCGCATGTTGTATGTTGTAGAATTCAAGATGGGTCGTTGAAGATAATTAGCGTGGCACACGAGCGTAGTGTCAGACTTTACTTTAAGAGCCTAATTATGCATTCTCGAAATGATAACGCAAAAGATAAGAAATTTATTTCGGGTTCTAAACAGTGCTGTCAGAAAGACCAGTATTTGATGTAGGCATGTAAAAAAAATCGTGCATACAAATTTCGGCCCATGTTAACTTCAGGGGTCGAAGTATAATGCATGAAGTGTCGTTCTCTATATACTAAGCCTAATCCTTAGTCTTAGCCTAAGCTAAGGCCCTTAAATGAAACATACACTAAGCCTAAACCTAAGTTGGGGCGCTGCCGCTCCCCGAACCCCCGCTCTAAGCTGTTCTTTTTTCTAATGTTATAACGTCCGGCCCCTAAAGTTGACATGGGCCCAAATTTCTTACACCCAACTGATTACGATTATCCTAGTTACCTGATCCATTGACCGATTTTCACGATCAGAAAAATTGTACGTTTAATCGCGGTTTCTTGCGGCATGCAGGAGTCGTTCGCGCACATTAATTTAGGAAGTATTCAAGGGTATATATAACGAGCAAAAATATGGTGCAAATTTTTTCTCAAATATATGGAACCAAAGTATCAAATTTTTGTTACCCAAGTCACAAAATGTGTTGGGGTCGATTTTTCCCAAAATCACAAATAACAAATCTAAAATAATGAGAAAATCATTAGTGGCAAATTTGAATCTAGCTAATTTCACAAAAATTTGGTGTACGGCAGTGCTAGGAAATATTTTCCCAAATAGAATTTGGTACTCGGAATTAATGTGTGTATAAAATCCTTATGTTATTATCACGTTATTTCAGCCATCTGTTGCCGATTAAATAATATCCAATTCAGACTGTTTTATAACATTGGAAGTAATTTTTTTACTTTTTCTGATCCTGTCTCCTAAAATATAATATCCGCGGATGCTGCTGCTAGATTTTGATATGTGAAATATAGATAGGATCGAAACCTTATAATTGGTCAGTTATTATATAAGTCGGTTAATTACGAGAGTTAAAGTAGGTTTTTGTTCAATAGTTCTGTCGTACGCCTTGGGTACGTACGATCGTGAAGGACCATTTGTGGCGAATCGGCCGTTTAACAAAGATCATACATCGGGATGTGAGGCCGGCATAGATGAAGGCACGGAAAGGTAGAAAAATGGCTGCGACGAACCCGACCTGTTCGCTCATTTTGCGAGGTTCCTTACGGAGCCGAGCAGCATCTCCCAAACAGCTTAGTGGTTTGCATTAGCCGTTCTCTCAAATGCAATCGGCGCTCGCTCCACGGCACCGGCTTGAGTTTGCCTAACATTTCACGATACACATACTAGCTTGTCCGTTAAAGAGTTAACATGTTAGGCATGTTAACATTTTTGCAATGCCTCTGTACAACATGACAAATGCCATACCAATCAATAAGCAGTTTTCTTTCCATATGACGTTTATACTGTATATAGCATGACAGAGGTCGCAAGCAGTGTCACAGTCTCTGGTTTAAATTATATACAATAAATAAACCATATAATTAACGTTATATTTGCGTGATATGTTAGCATAATCAGTAATCAGTCACCACCCGCTTCGTATTACAACTTTAAATTACATTAGCCAACATTTTAGTTCGTTCTGAGTACATCCATCCGTACAGCAAGTAAATGATACATTTTCCGCCATGAAAAAAGAGTCAATATCTTAAGGTCCCAAAATATTCGAGAGTGTTTGGAAGTCATGTTAACCTAATCATGTGTTGCTAAAATCATGAAAATTTGCTTCTGTTTGTTGTACGAGCGTTTAGTTATCATATATGGTAACCGAAAGCTAAATTTATTTAAACCAATGTATGAAATTAATAAACTAGTATTTTATATCCCGAGAGTATTGATATATATATACTAATATTTGATAAATGATAGCTAATACAAGAGTTAAGTGATGAGGGATTAGAAATTAAAGTGACAAATTATTTATGTACAGAGCGGGACGGTACTGATCTCCGTATTCACATCTTTTCGGACCATATAACGTCCAGAGTAGCATAACTAGTACCACAAGTGGTATTCGCTCAATCGACCATTTTTGCACGAATACCAACAATGCATTTTTAGCATTCTGCTAGAGTTCTGAATAGCTGTTCTACGCTCCGCTTAAATTGGCCGTTGGCCTTTAGTTTGGTAAACAGTTTTTGCTATCAATTGGGACAAGATCGGAGGGCCAAGCATTCTTGCGCATTCTACGCCGTGCCTTAACTGTAAGCTGAGCCCGCAGTAAGAAAGCGAGCGTCAGATTAGTTGGCCAAGAACTACCGAGCTAAGTATCTAAGTCTGAGAAACACTCCAGTTCGCAGCAACAAGGAGATTTTGAACTGAACCGTCTCCGATAGGAATTCCACCAAACGTTGTTGAGTTATGAATGTTACCGAATTTACAGTCTTTAAATGTTGCAAGGCTTAACTACCCACGCGATAGTTAGGAACACTACTTGACATAATAGTTGCAGTTGAATACCACCATTTACATCTGATTCATAGAAAGCTCTTTCCAATTGCAAGTAGCTTGACAAATTTAACGACTTTAGAGGTTTCCGGTAAGTTTGTTCATTAAACTTTTTGTTCAATCACCGTGTTCTATGATACAACTGTAATCAATATTTAAAAGCTGTCAAGAAGTATTGGCAATATGTACAAGTAACCATGTTTCAGTGGTAACCGCCCGTCCCTAGGCACCTTCAAAAAATAACTCAATGTCACAGGACATCTATCGTTGATTTAGCTGCGTTTTCTGCGGGTATGTTATTATTTCCAGGCGTCAGCACCGTTTCCGCCGGTGTCAGCCACCGGCGTAATCCTGTTATCGATAAATGATGCCACCGTGTATTATTACATCATCGTACCGAGAGCCGATGACGGATCAAGATAGGTAGAAGTACTAAATCTGTGTAATATTTTAAATGAGTGTTTTACTTATACGATTCAGCTTTTTTCAAAACTTGTAATTCGATCGTCAAAAAAGTGACATACATACGTCTTGACTTCCGTATATTTCTATGTAATGGTCCGCAATAATCCATGAGAGAAATGTGGTTGCTTATATATGCTACAAGAAGCGGCTACCAGGTTCTGGACAAGCATTAGAGGAAGCATTGAAGACTAAATCATGTCAATCTGCGTTGTAGCCAGTACAACAGAACGTAACGAAGGCTGTATTTACAGCAATTAGTGCGTACAATTGTTTGATTACATGGTTGACATATAATATCATGTATATTTTTAATTCGCTTCCTTAACAATATTTATCATGATTCATTTGGACATGCCGATACATAACGTCGGTACAGATCATAAGGTCAGTGGAAATACATATCTTATCCATAACACAATCGTAAAAGTGTGTCGTAAAGCCGTTTTAATTACTATAAACAAACTAAATTAACACAATTATGATTAATTTAGTTAAAATCCATGCATTAATAATGAGACAACAAGCGTTTATTTGCACTGCGCACTTTCTTTCAATCTCCATAGAAATATTTAAGAAATCCAATTCATCAGCGAATCCCACACGTTTAACAGAATATTCAATTTTTGGGGTTTTACGCTCAGAAACAATAATTTTAGAATAGATTATGATGGTTCCGCAGGTATTATATCCACATAATATGCCTTATCATAGTATATAGTCTTCTATATCCAGAATAGAAATTTATCAAATAAAAATTATGATCCCTGTGCGGTCTGTTACGGAGTCCTAGGCCACCCGATACAACACGATTGCGGTCTGAATTTGGTATAACGCGGCATTTACCGTCTTTTGTTCCTTAAGCATTCTTTAATGGCTGCCAAAATACCAACAGCCTTTAAAATAACAATATCAATAGTTACCATCACAGGCTCGTATTCGTGCTGTGTCTCATTAACTGTTTTTGCTGTCACTGCTGCTGGCGTCTGTAACTAAAGCACTGAGCGGGCTTCTCCAAGTTGCATGAATGCGGCAAGGACGTAACGTATAGTTTTCAATAAATCTTTCGCAAATTTGCCCATGTAACTTTTCTAATTTCGCCCATTTTTATATCAATTTGTAATTTTGCTCATAATTTCTAAAATTTGAAATATATACACATATATTCGTATCTACATATCGATCACTCATAGTGGGCTGCGCACTGTATATAATTGTCAGCGTTATTTTTTATACCCTCCCAGCTCACATTACTCCTAAATTTCTAATATGTGAATAAAACACTAATGTCAGTATTTTCAGTACTACTCTTATCACTACAGCAAAATCTTTTAGAATGATTCTAAAATATTCATACATAATAGATAGTGGTCTATTCTCGCACAATCAGTTGTCGTCCATTGTCTTACAATGCGAACAAAGATATGATTTTTATCAAAATCCCATATGGTTTATATTAAAATCATTGTAAACAACAATTTTAACGCCATCATTTTGAGAACAGTTTGCTAAGTTGTAGCGGTTTAGATATCGTTTTTGAGAGGACTGATGATAATGCGGGCGTTTTGCTGATGAGATGATAATGATATTTCATTAATCCACGCTTTTTCCATATTGTTTGGTTCAATATTTGGCGTCCGTCAAGCGATAGGCTAAATTTTGGTTAACTTAATCATTGTATATATACGTTCAACTTGTGCGTCGAGCACTCTAACCATTGAGCCTATTGTGTAATGGCCTGATAAAGACATTTAGTACTTCGAAGGTGTTGCAAAATGTCTTTTCAATGAAGAAGCTATAACCTAACCTAGGTTTACATATTGTTACATATGATATTCCAGTCATTTTTAACACGGTAACAACCGAAAACCAACAATTTGGCTATTATTAAAGTAGCTGATATTAATCATACTGTACATACATAAACTCACAACTGACTATATATCTATATATGCCGAGTCTTGAATTCCTCAAACCAAACAGTTTCATTTTCTAACAATATACTATAATTACGCCGTTGCCAATTTCAATGGAAATACCTCTTAGGTTATACTAAATATAGGTAATAAATTTCAAGGTGCGATTTCATAAGGCTATCATATCTGGTAATAATCTGTATTGTTGTAAATATACCTAAGTCAAAGCCAGCGATTGTATACACAAGCTTTTAAAGTTAAATTCTGGGACACAGCCGGCAGAGAAATCAAAAGGCGCTATCAAGGTATATACTTCCAAAATATTGTCTAAATAGCTATGAAGCAGAACGTGGACTAAATTTTAAGCTTGTACTAGTTAAGTCTTAAGTCCGAATGTTAGCCAGGACACCAAAATACAAGCAAGACGTTTTCAACATTTTAGGCAAACAAGTTAAATGCGTCTCAAAGTAGGCAACAAGTTAAATACGTCTCAAAGTAGGCAACAAGTTAAATGCGTCTCAAAGTAGGTAACAAGTTAAATGCGCCTCAAAGAGGCAACAAGTTAAATGCGTATCAAAATAGGCAACGGGTTCAATTCGTCTCAAAGTAGGCAACAAGTTAAATGCGTCTCAAAGTAGGCAACAAGTTAAATGCGTCTCAAAGTAGGCAACAAGTTAAATGCGTCTAAAAGTAGGCAACAAGTTAAATGCGTCTCAAAGTAGGCAACGGGTTAACTGCGTCTCAAAGTAGGCAACAAATTAAATACGTCTTAAAGTAGGCAACGGGTTAACTGCGTCTCAAAGTAGGCAACAAGTTAAATGCGTCTCAAAGTAGGCAGCGGGTTAAATGCGCCTCAAAGTAGGCAACTGGTTAAATGCGTCTCAAAGTAGGCAACAAGTTAAATGCGTCTCAAAGTAGGCAACAAGTTAAATGCGTCTCAAAGTAGGCAACTGGTTAACTGCGTCTCAAAGTAGGCAACAAGTTAAATGCGTCTCAAAGTAGGCAACTGGTTAAATGCGTCTCAAAGTAGGCAACCAGTTAAATGCGTCGCAAAGTAGCCAACAGGTTAAATCCGTCTCAAAGCAGGCAACCAGTTAAATGCTTCTCAAAGTAGCCAACAAGTTAAATGCGTCTCAAAGCAATAAAGAGAAGCGTACATGGTATTAGGCAATAGATTATAATTTGTCATTCATGTTCCAAAATCTAATAAATATATTATGCTGCTTCTGCAACCTAAACATATTTTTCACCAATACTCTTATTATATATTAATTCTGCAAAAACTGAAAGACATATATCTGCGTTGTCTGTTCAGTTATACACAAGTATGCCGATCACCTATGCTTCATTGACACATTGTGATACAAACTTCTGCAAAGAGAATACAACTAAAACATGTAAAACTGTAGAAGTAACAACACACCTATAATGTTCCTCACCAGGAAGACATATATATATCTGCGTTGCCTGCACATATATCTGCGTTGTCTGTTTAGTTATAGACAAGTGTGCAGATCACCTAGGCTTCATTGACACATTGTGATACAAACTTCTGCAAATAGAATACAACATAAAACATGTAAAACTGTAGAAGCAACAACACACCTATAACGTTCCTCACCAGGAAGACATATATCTGCGTTGTCTGTTTAGTTATAGACAAGTGTGCAGATCACCTTGGCTTCATTGACACATTGTGATACAAACTTCTGCAAAGAGAATACAACATAAAACATGTAAAACTGTAGAAGTAACAACACACCTATAATGTTCCTCACCAGGAAGACATATATCTGCGTTGTCTGTTTAGTTATACACAAGTGTGCAGATCACCTAGGCTTCATTGACACATTGTGATACAAACTTCTGCAAATAGAATACAACATAAAACATGTAAAACTGTAGAAGCAACAACACACCTATAACGTTCCTCACCAGGAAGACATATATCTGCGTTGTCTGTTTAGTTATAGACAAGTGTGCAGATCACCTTAGCTTCATTGGCACATTGTGATACAAACTGCTGCAAATAGAATACAACATAAGACATGTAAAACTGTTGAAGTAACAACACACCTATAATGTTCCTCACCAGGAAGACATATATCTGCGTTGTCTGTTCAGTTATAGACAAGTGTGCCGATCAACTAGGCTTCATTGACACATTGTGATACAAACTTCTGCAAATAGAATACAACATAAAACATGTAAAACTGTAGAAATAACAACACACCTATAACGTTCCTCACCAGGAAGATCATATATCTGCGTTGTCTGTTTAGTTATAGACAAGTGTGCAGATCACCTAGGCTTCATTGACACATTGTGATACAAACTTCTGCAAATAGAATACAACATAAAACATGTAAAACTGTAGAAGTAACAACACACCTATAATGTTCCTCACCAGGAAGACATATATCTGCGTTGTCTGTTTAGTTATAGACAAGTGTGCAGATCACCTAGGCTTCATTGACACATTGTGATACAAACTTCTGCAAATAGAATACAACATAAAACATGTAAAACTGTAGAAGCAAAAACACACCTATAACGTTCCTCACCAGGAAGACATATATCTGCGTTGTCTGTTTAGTTATAGACAAGTGTGCAGATCAGCTTAGCTTCATTGGCACATTGTGATACAAACTGCTGCAAATAGAATACAACATAAAACATGTAAAACTGTTGAAGTAACAACACACCTATAACGTTCCTCACCAGGAAGACATATATCTGCATTGTCTGTTCAGTTATAGACAAGTGCGCCGATCAACTAGGCTTCGTTGACACATTGTGATACATACTTCTGCAAATAGAATACCACATAAAACATGTAAAACTGTAGAAGTAACAACACACCTATAACGTTCCTCACCAGGAAAATCATATATAAGTGATTCGAAGCTTCAGAAGGACGCGATGAGAATGTAAATTTAATTACCATTGTACTTGTCCACACTGCAGTAGATCAAAGCCTCATTTGATCAATAATAATTCAAGCGAGATTTTTTCATTGCTAAAATGTAATAAATACGACCGGCTAATGTCAGTAACATCGTTAGTCCGTTATTGTCAGACGCTAATCCACGTGTTGTTATTGCTGCCTACAACTGGTGTTTCAGACATTTAACGCGGCTGAAAATTCAAATTCTGTCCTCATTTCTGTTGTTAATGCGGCGTCATTATATACTTGTATCATTGTTCCGGTCACGTGACTCGAGTACCTGTTATTGTCCGGACATTTTTTGTGGCATCAATTGCAGCGAATTAAATTATAATACGAAACGTCAGCAGATATCTCGCTACTCAATTCCGATTTACGAACATTATTTAAGCCAAAAATTGGGACATGCATTTTCTGAATGTGGCGTTGGTTAGCGAAAGTGTTTGTTCGACCAATTATTTACGGCGTCAAAGATAAATCTGTAAGCTAGCACAGAAGCATTATATATAACGGAGTCAGACACATATTAAGAATCAAACAAACTTTACTGAATCAAAAGACTGGACTAAATGCGAACAGCGATACGTTTACAAGCTAACAAGCGACTGACTTGGTTTAACACTGCCAGAACCTCATATATCCGATTAACTAATTGGCATAATAAACTAGCTGCTCGAGAGCTAGCAGACAAACAACAGGTTTCATCATTTAGAATTCATTTCAGAAATAGTTTGTTGTTATGGTTTTCTTGAAATTTTTTTTCTTCTTTCTACAGCGAACATGAATTGTATTACAAATAAGCAAAATACAACTCCATTTGAATTTGGACAAAATAACACATATAATTATACAAAATCATGATAAACAAGAACAATAAGTACATTATAATTGGGGTCTTTAATACAACCGAATTTGACATATTTTGAACTGCCTCGCCGAGCTGAGTCGAATGGTGTAAAAATTATTGTGGTGTCTTCAAAGACGAACAATTTTTGGGCTGGTGAGACGATAGCAGGAAAGACCTAATAGTTGTAGCATGGCCTGCCACAAATTCAATAATTTGTATGCACAGTTGTGACTAGTTCTAACGAGTGACGCAGCATGAGCTTAAAAGGCTAAAGCTAAGCAAACTGTGTGCATTGATTTATCTAAATTAACGGTAATCTATGTTACAACTTCAATTTGTGACATAGTTGTAGAACAGTTCTATGATTTATTATCTGCAATGTTACAAATTAGCGTGATCAGAACATTCCATGAAAGTCACCTCGTTTTTTAATTGTTATCTTAACGGCGCATTCACACTTTCAAACATTTTCCTCAAATTATGAGCAAAACGTGTCAATGTGTGAGCGAAAGTTTAATGTTGAAATTGATACAATAATAATAATTATCCTAGAGTTCCTGCAATACGGTGTAGTTTACCTGGTTATTTAGATTTTCTTAAACTTCAGGTTATCATGTTATTAAAAGTTTTCACACAGAAAGAAATTTCTCAAACTTTGGCTGCTAATATTTTCCATCGTTTTAACGTTTCCCATATTTTCAGGCATACAATAGCATCCAAATCCCCAGAACACGACCCATACATAATATGAACGTAAAGGGTTAAGGCATCAGTTGGAAATTTTACGCAATCCCAGTTTCATTAAAACTGGACTGTGCTAATAAGCATGGTGGAATAAAACTGTTCACGGACGCTCTGTGAATGATCTAGCATACTGTAACAACCAACTCGTTTTTATCATTAGATTCAGAGCTCAAGCTTAAATGTGTAGCGTTAGTTTTAAAAAGAACAAATTAATACTGCGGGAATCCTTTTGCGACATTACATGTTGATCCTATTTTGCGGCATATTTAATATAAAGAATCTAAGCTAATTCTAAGTCTTTGTACGTTTTTATATGTCAAGACCAGTACACTTGGCACTTACATTATTAGTCCTGAGCTTGTCTAATTAAACAACTGTTTCCTATTACACCACGCGTAACCGGAATAACTTTGTCCAGAATGGAAACCAGAGGTTGGCTCTGGGGACCATAGATTTGTCGCTTAACAAATTGGAGTAGACATTCCCGAGATATTTTCACAGCTAAATTAGTAATATATAAACTATTTTTTGTTACCAATACAAACATCTCATTGCAAATATTACAAAACTTTAAAACGAGCAAATGGAAAACATTATCGCCCGATGCAAACCTCGGTACGCTGATTTTACCAGTTACTAGTATGCGTTTGGTTAATAAACGATTTTGTTTGTTTATCGTAACTGTTTCCAAATAAATATATAATATAAATCATAATCGGAGACACATTTTGACGATTTAGGTCAATATAACTCCAGACTGTATGTCTCAAATAGACATCAGCTGCCACCTGTAAGTAAAAGAGGGCGTTACAGCCACGCCACGCCTATATTGCCGCCTTGGCGAAGGCCATCAATCTTTTACAACTGTTACACATTGGAAGTGTCAAATATTTTTTGGAAAACGGTCTGAGAACCATTCATCTGCTTTGCCTTTGCTGAGATAAATGTTGCGACATTTCCGGACCGAAGATATGGAAACGCGGTCTATATGTGGTATATTTAAAATGAAATTGTACACTCAGTAGCAGAAACGGATCTTCAGGGGTTGTAGATGTTCATACAATATACGAGTAAAGCATATAATACGACTCGTACAACAAATTTTATCTACTATGCGAGTGAAACTTGTGAATAGTAATCATAGTCCGCAACTCACCATAAGCTTCAATTCAAACGACATTTTAGTTAGCAATCTATTTGGGCTTAAATGATTTTGGCACCCATTATTTAAATCGATGTCCTTTGATCATGCCGATTTAAAATTAATTCTTTCATATGGAGAAAATCTATAACCGATCATGTTTGACACAAAAAATCAAAACAACATTTAATTTTAACTCTCTTAGTCCGCAATTCATGCAGTAGTTCCAGAATTTTTTTGGTCAGCTCCATATCGTTTTCCGCTTCTTATGACGGAAAATTTTTGGCAAGTAGTTCCATTACATGGTTTGCTGCTGAGGTGACGATGTCGGTAGCCATGATTTAGTTATAAACAGGTTTACATACAGCGACGAGTATTAGCTTAAGTTGGGCATGTCACGGTATCTCGATTAATTAGTCAACATTCGACCAGCTCCATATCGTTTTCCGCTTCTTATGACGGAAAATTTTCGGCAAGTAGTTCCAGCATTACATGGTTTGCTGATGAGGTGATGAGGTCGGTAGCCATGATTTAGTTATAAATAGGTTTACATACAGCGACGAGTATTAGCTTCAGTTGAGCAACTCACGGTTTCTCGATTAATTAGTCAACATTCGGCCAGCTCCATATGGTTTTCCGCTTCCTATGACGGAAAATTTTCGGCAAATAGTTCCATCATTACATGGTTTACTGCTGAGGTGATGATATCGGTAGTCATGATTTAGTTATAAACAGGTTTACGTACTGCGACGAGTATTTGATTCAGTTGGACATGTCCCGGTTTCTCGATCAACTAGTCAACATTCAGCCAACTCCATATCGTTTCACGCTTTCTATGACTAAAAATTTAGAGGAAATTTGAATTTCAAATGGAAAACTGAGATAAAACGTCATGCTAGTGTGTCATACGAAAGCCCACAAACGATTCGTCAGCTTATACATGGCTGAAATTTGAAGGTGATTGTCTAAATAATAAGGAACAGCAGTATAGAAGAGTAAACTTTAGTGGAATGTTCTAGAGAAGTTACAGAACGGTCACAAGATGAACACTGCAATTACTGCAATCACTGAATCAACGCAATGCCAAGCTGAAAATTGTAATCACAAAATATATACTGCAATTATTAGAAAATTGGTACTTTTTTATCGCAGATCCAACGGCCGCAGATCCAACTGCATATATGAGGTGATCGACTTGGAATGAGAATGACTGGCCATGTCCTTAATTATACGACATGGGACAGTACCCTTGATGCAGAGTTCACGTTATTATGGCCCCAATCTATGGAGCTTTTGACTCTCTCTAGCCGCGACCCTGCAGTATAGACATTCAGGATCACAATCATGCCATGAATCCGTTGGTGACGGTATACGATCCACCCTTATTTACTATATGTTTTGTTTACGATGTTGGGCACACCCTTAGCTATGATTTTTGCATGAATTAATCGAGGGATAGTCTAATTTTTGTTTAACCCTTTCCATTCTTTAAACTAATGTGCATTTCGTATTGTCTTAAGCAAGCATTTGCCCCTGCGGCGGGCCGAACTTGGATCGTTTTGGTGCGAATTTCGTACGCTAGCCGTTACGCTATCTGAGAGCAGTTGCTCGGTTCCTTAGGGAACCTCACCAAGAGAGTGACAACAATGCACGTGCAAACGCACGGTGCACGACAAATTCGGTTAGTGCATGGTATTGAAATGTAGGTGCTGACAAATGTGTCACCGTAAAGAACTAAAGGGTTAACAGCATTGCTCACCGTCTGTAGCTAAAGTTGTGTTATTCAGCTTTCTGAACATCTCGACATTTGTCGCCAGACCATACGAATGTTGACGAGATGGCATGCTACAAATAAAAATTGGTGTGCTTGGCCCTGCCGGAAAATTATAACAATCATAGTTAACTACACTTGAAACATTTTATAAATAACATGTGATGTCTAACACACCTTTCTGTCACCAGTGTGGCTGACACTGTGTGAGATACGTAGGTTGATGATATTATAACATGAATGCTGCCTAAAGCTCATCTATATATATAAAAGTATTAGAATTTGGGGTTAATTAGCGTTCAGATTCATTACATTTCGTGCGGTGATGGTTTCTACAACTGGACACGACAATAAACTAAGACAGTAATAAAACATTATGAGCTTTTTGCACCACTTTTAGAATATTTAGTGAAATTCATACCGAGTTATAAACTCAAACCGGAACGGCTGTTGCATCTTTCATAATCTCACTTTTGAAATAACCCTGAGGCCGATTGGATCTTATGCCTATAAATCTAGAACAGTTTTATTCCCTACAACGTCAGATCTGCTCATAACATTTTTTAGAAAGTTTTGCACTATGCGCCTTGAACCACAAGTATACTCCTCGACCACGCTGTGATAAACATACATCGAAATTATACCATCAATTCGACAAATTGCGCTATATGAATCGTAGTGTGTGTAATTTGATCAACGGTTACGTTTGTATAAAACAAAGTCTGGCCGGAAAACAAATACATTTTTACTGTTTGTTTTGATTGCACTTTGTCAAGTCTACAATCAGAAATATAACATTATACGCCAAAGCAGTTTAAATAATGTCGCGCATTGTTTTAGTTCACGACCGGGTAGCCGGGCTGATGAGACAAAAGTTTCAGATACTCTACAAATGAACATCTCTCCAATTAAATAATGTCGTGCATTGTTTTAGTTCACGACAAGGTAGCAGGGCTGATAAGACACAAGTTTCAGATACTCTAACAATGAACATCTCTCCAATTAAATAATGTCGCGCATTGTTTTAGTTCACGACCGGGTAGCCGGGCTGATGAGACACAAGTTTCAGATACTCTACAAATGAACATCTCTCCAATTAAATAATGTCGCGCATTGTTTTAGTTCACGACAAGGTAGCAGGGCTGATGAGACACAAGTTTCAGATACTCTAAAAATGAACATCTCTCCAATTAAATAATGTCGCGCATTGTTTTAGTTCACGACCGGGTAGCCGGGCTGATGAGACACAAGTTTCAGATACTCTACAAATGAACATCTCTCCAATTAAATAATGTCGCGCATTGTTTTAGTTCACGACCGGGTAGCCGGGCTGATGAGACACAAGTCTCAGATACTCTACAAATGAACATCTCTCCAATTAAATAATGTCGCGCATTGTTTTAGTTCACGACCGGGTAGCCGGGCTGATGAGACACAAGTTTCAGATACTCTACAAATGAACATCTCTCCAATCAAATAATGTCGCGCATTGTTTTAGTTCACGACCGGGTAGCCGGGCTGATGAGACACAAGTTTCAGATACTCTACAAATGAACATCTCTCCAATTAAATAATGTCGCGCATTGTTTTAGTTCACGAACGGGTAGCCGGGCTGATGAGACACAAGTTTGAGATACTCTACAAATGAACATCTCTCCAATTAAATAATGTCGCGCATTGTTTTAGTTCACGACCGGGTAGCCGGGCTGATGAGACACAAGTTTCAGATACTCTACAAATGAACATCTCTCCAATTAAATAATGTCGCGCATTGTTTTAGTTCACGACCGGGTAGCCGGGCTGATGAGACACAAGTTTCAGATACTCTACAAATGAACATCTCTCCAATTAAATAATGTCGCGCATTGTTTTAGTTCACGACAAGGTAGCAGGGCTGATGAGACACAAGTTTCAGATACTCTAAAAATGAACATCTCTACAATTAAATAATGTCGCGCATTGTTTTAGTTCACGACCGGGTAGCCGGGCTGATGAGACACAAGTTTCAGATACTCTACAAATGAACATCTCTCCAATCAAATAATGTCGCGCATTGTTTAGTTAGCGATGGGTAGCCGGGCTGATGAGACACAGAGTCTCAGATACTCTACAAATGGACATCTCTCCAATTAAATAATGTCGCGCATTGTTTTAGGTCACGACCAGGTAGCCGGGCTGATGAGACACAAGTTTTCAGATACTCTACAAATGAACATCTCTCCAATCAAATAATGTCGCGCATTGTTTTAGTTCACGACCGGGTAGCCGGGCTGATAAGACATAAGTCTCAGATACTCTACAAATGAACATCTCTCCAATTAAATAATGTCGCGCA
>JASANE010008682.1:0-46474 GCA_030248225.1 Trileptium ribeirensis
CGGAACGACCCTGTTACAGATAATGCCTAATTTTCGTCATTTATATAATTGATTATGCTACTACATAAAACAAGACCCTAAATGTCTCTAACGTTTTGGCAGTCGTCATATGTTTTTGTGGCTATTCTAAGGGTTAGAGTTTCGAAAGAATCTTCTAGCAGTAGCGTTTGAATTAAAATGCATTTCGAAACGCGTAGTGAACGTTAACTTAGATTGTTCAAACCTTACTATAAAATTTTACATGAATAAACATATGCGTTTTTACATGTTACATCGTAACATTGTTACCTTGTATATAACACGAAAATAACGAAACGAGACCAGCTTACATATATAGCAAGACAAAAACTGCTCTACTTTTGACTTTAACTTAATAGGTTTAAAAAGAATTGTCATTCGCCTTGTCTACATGTGTTTAAATGTTTGTTCTGCACTGAAGATGTTATGCATTAAGCTTTGTGCAAGCAACAGCGTAATGCATGCTACGCAACAGAATGATTAATTCATGGGTTGTGAATTGATCCTTAAAGTACCGTAACCTCCACACCCCCGTGCCATCCACTTCACCCCGGGCCACCTCCCCCATCGCCACCGCACTCCGCCTGCCGGATGTTTTAGTAAAAGTAAGCAATATTAGGAAAAATTCTGAGAGAAAACAACGAAGATAGGGAATATTTTCGGTTACTCTCGTTGTCCTACACCCCTCCCTCCCCGGCCGAGATCATCCGCCAGCGAACTGGCACACTTATCGTTGTAACAGAATTGCATTAGGTTGCTTATAAATACGTATGCGTATGATTCGTCGCAGCTATGGTTGTGATGAAGCTAACAGAGTTGAATTAGGAACAAAAGGTTCCCTGTTGCCTAATTTAGCACTCTACAATTTGAGATACAAGCATTGGTCTAAATAGAATATCACGTTTGCCCGACCAGCACAAAGGAAATTGATATTATTTCATAATATAACGTTGAGGTGATATTTTCTGGTTAATTTTTAATTTTCTAAAACATGAACCTGTAACTTAAACCACACAATTTAAAGAGACATGCAATAAATTTAGGGAATCACTATTACAAATATCAAGAGTGCACTAGAAAAAAAGTATGACACTTCCCTGCACTCACATGTAAACCCCCAGTTTCTGGGGGATAGTTCGGTCCGATATACCCCTCCCCAGAAACAGGGGGTCTGTGCATGAGGACCACCCAAAAGTGGGGGTTTGCGGCTAGCTGAAAACGCCCGCGTCATCACACACTGGTTTACATGTCAGTGCAGAGAAGTGTCATATAATGTACTCTTGCAAATATAAGGATGTTTTTCAGGTTTAATGCCTCAATGACAAAAGTAGCTTTTATTTTGAAAACATTCCTTTGACTCCTACACCACTGATCATTGTAGTCATAGCTCATTTCCTTGGCGATTGAAACTGGTACTGCGTTCTGTACAAAAGTGAGCATACACTTAGCAAATGACCGAAATATGTAACTAGAATTGAATAACTCATGTTCGCTCTCACCTTTATGGGTAAAACAGCCTTGTTTGGTGCAGCTGATTGGTGGTGTACTAGAAACGGCTGCTTTGTTGTCGCCGAAGATTTGCGTCCTACCGGTCCAAATCCACTGGGCCGTGAGACAGTTTTGTCGGCACGGGGAAGCTTAACCCTTGCTAAAATGCTTTGTTCACGACCCTCGTTTGCAGATGTTTTGGTCATAGGCTTTAATGTCGATGTTAGTTTGCCAACACTGAAAATGTGAAGACGGGAGTTGTTTGAGATTACATTGGCAACATGTTTCCCCGTTTTAGTCTTTAATTCTGACAAAGTAAAATCAGTAGAAATTTTGGGGTTTGTATCTGGTGAGAGCCATATAACTCGAATTGGCGTTCCATCAGGATTGCGTATAATGTGAGGTATGCGCTCGGGATTCGCTAGCTCACCACCGAATTCGCTTGCAACGTTTCGCAGGTTTTCATTAATATGAGTAGTCTTCGTACCAAAAGATGGTGTTGGAAGATTTGCCAACGACCGGGTAATGATCCAACCTTTGGCTTTAGTGCCTTTTTTGCCACTAGCAGGTTCGCTGACTGCCGGATATTGTTGGCCTTTCGATGAATTCGAAGTTTTTTTAGTCTTGATATCGGTCGTAAATATTCTACGTCGCAGTGGTAATAAACCAGGGTCAATTTTAGTATTACGGCCATCCATTGGGATCCATACACCCGCGCGGCCGTTTAAGATAACTGGTATGGGTCCCAAGCTCGAATTTTCTGCAATAATTAAAAGTACAATAAGTAAAAACAGGACTTATTGTACAAATACCTCCAATAACAAGAAAAAGATAGTGGTGAAAATTTTAATATAAGTTTTAACACCTGAACTAATGACTAACTTTAACAACTTGAACACTTTTAACGTATAATGTGTATTTTGTATAGCGTTGAACAAACTTTTGCCATTCCGGTGAGTTGAACCGTGGTAGTTGGCGCGCGAGCCTTGCGCGTTAGCCACTATGGGATTTTGGAGCTGTTGCTCGGTTTGTTAAGAAACCTCACCAAACGTGCGCACAGCACCGCACGTGCAAACGCACGCCGTACGATGCACTCAACTAGTGCACTTGTAGCATACGTTGCTACAAATGTGTGACTACATGCGACAAAGTGTGAATATATATGCATATATGTATATATAAGGCAGTTTACGAACGAAACTAGTATGAACAAACTCGGCTATCAGAAAGGAAGTTTCAGCACTGGATTTTTAGTACTAATTTGCACCGTTTTTCTTAAAAGAAATGTATCACAGCAGTATACAACTTCAAAAAAGTTATATCGATGAAAGTTACCCATAATATTTGATATGTGTTGTGCGCTTTGTGTGCTTATATGTAGGTAAAGGTCTGTTTATCAAAACATTCATACCGTCATATGTAGTAGTTCAATTTTTGACTTTTCGGCCTCGCATAAATCTACAGCAACTTACCTTGTTCCTAGCCATGTTAGTCAATTGATGCCAGTTTGGTTAGTCATACTAGGGTGGATGGGACGTATTAGGAGTTCAAAGTTATAATATTTTAAAGGCCTGCTTTGCTCAAAAACCAGGACCGACCTCACGAGCACATGATTATAATGCGAATGACTTTCCGCTCGGCTAGACAAACAGACGATTAATGACGTTGGCAGATGTGAGTACTTTAGCTCAGTGCTAATTTAATGATTTTAGCAAAACGAGAACCGTTGTGGTTGCATCACAATAATTAGCAAATTCTATTTCACAAATCCTAATTTAGCGTATAATACGAGTTTCAGGAGAATAATCTGGACTGGGGAAGCGTGGAAAAGTACCGTACCTACTGTAGAAACATCGTAGGGGCAAATCAGTATTCCATATAAATGAACTCAATTCTAATAAAGTAACAGATTCTGCACGCAACAGCTTTCCCTTTACGTAATTTGAATTCATATTTTCATTAGCACTGATATGTGCAAGGTGGTATGCTGCACTATCTATATATCTTGCACCGCGATATTGATATACTTTTCAATAACTATATTTAACAGCATTATGTAACGTGCAATCGCACAGCGCTTAATGGCGTAATAGAATTAACCACAAGTCTCGCATGACAGGTCGGTCTCCACTTTTGCAGGGTGAGTCGACGACAACGTTCGAGACTAAGAATTGGACACATTTCAAACCATAATAGTGACAATATATTATAAACACATACCAAGAAATTTGGCTAGAACTGCTAATATACATTGTCAAGATAAAGTTATTGGTACTAAGGGCAAAGATAACCAAAATCCGAAAACTATGTCATAGTCTAACGGTTGTGACAAAAAATTCGAAAACAATTAGTCGCTGAAAATCAGTGGTTATGTTGTAATACGTGCTGTGCATAACATCTAACTGTAGCGCATGTTATAACCAACAGGAGTGCTGATAGGTGCTACAGGTGATAAACAAGGTGCTTAATAAGGTATGAAAAAGTATGAATGACTTATATGCAAAAACTACAATTTTGTGTTATAGATCTAATAGCATAGGAATGTTGACTAAATAATACTGAAGAGAAATCATATTTCTAATGCAGAAGAAATTTTATACATAGTAGCTTCTATACCAAAAATTTAAGTATGCGACTGCAGGCATTTGATCATGGATGGGCTTTAAACCCTGAACGATTCGCTATGTTGCTAGTAATAATTGGAGAGTCGACCAATCAGGTTCAGTTGCGGTAGACCCTTCAATCCATAGTCGCCACAAAATTTTGTTTCCACAGGCATCTCAAAAGCAACTGCGTTTAGGATTGTGAAACTATTGCGACTTTAAGCTGTGTCATTCCA
Organism: Trileptium ribeirensis; assembly: GCA_030248225.1. Taxonomy (NCBI): domain Eukaryota; kingdom Metazoa; phylum Nematoda; class Enoplea; order Enoplida; family Thoracostomopsidae; genus Trileptium; species Trileptium ribeirensis. Next base: position 4,346 of record JASANE010008682.1, read on the forward strand.
ATTCATGCTGTAAACGAATACCACTATGATCATCGCATACAATGTGTTTATTTCACCAATAATCCTGGTCTCGCTGATAATTCTCAGCGCGTTAGGTTAGATGAGTTAAACGAAAGCACTTCCAAAATTTATAGAATGATGAATCGGCACAACTGTTATACATCAAATGTCCTTTCGCAATGGTTTGAGTAGTAATGCAATCAAGCTGCTTGCTTGGACAAATTTTTCGACGTCAACTTTCATTATACACTATTATTTGGCCATTTTTGACTATAAATTTCGGCGAGAATTTTCGAATTTATCAAGTCAACAGGATGGCGCTCCTCCCGTCTTTCCAGTAACTTCGTGAGTGTTTAATTTAAAGATTTCCTTTTAAACTGGATCCATCACCGTGGCTGGTTGGTTGGCGTGTTTGTTCGCGTGACTTAACGACATACAAACGTCTTGCTGAGGATATTCTCAAGCAGCGCTGTTGCGCACATGAAACCTTATGCCCTCAGCCATCCCAATAACTTTATACAAAATGAAGCGATTTTGCAATAGCCAGAGAAGCTGAATAAGTCTGCCGAACCGTGTACTATCACCTGGAGGAAACAACCGAAACCGATGACTGACAGTTTAGTGTTACAGTAGGAATCGAGAGTATGAATAGGTTAGGTATAGGAGTTGATATTTTACGTGGTAAATTCGCTGTTTTGTTTTAAGGATTCAATCGTCTGTTCCTTCTTAAAGAATTCGTCAACGTAAAGATTAACGTTTCCTATGGTAATTTTCCTATATATACACCGATTACGAATGGCGAATTTATTAGCTGCAGTGTACATACTACAAATTTCTCAATACAAATTTACGCATTCAATAATTTTTAATGTACCTTGGCGCTCATTCTTTGCAGAATTCTTCGGCACATCAGAAATCGTTTTTCCCTTAAGCAAGGCAAGGTGAGCTTGTTCTGTGTTCGAACCGCCTGATGGCGACTTGGTTAGTGGATCGCTAAAACTACCAAGTTGAACATGGAACGGATCGCGAATATCACCTCTTTCCAAACTTTTTTGTTGCTGTTGAAGTTGCAGTTGCAGTAGCTGTTGCTCGCGCTGTTGTTGTATCTGCAACTGTTCGAGAAGTAACTGTTGGCGACGCTGTTGTTGTTGCTGCTGTTGCAGTTGAAGCTGTTGTTCATTTATAAAAGTTTTTTCATTCAGCGACGTTGGATCACGGTCTTCTTCGGGGATGTTGATAAGCGGCGCCATTGTCTATACAAAATTGTACATTTTGGAAAATTTTGCATTTCGCGAATTTTTACACATATTTTAGTGCTTACTCATTAAGGCACACAGAACCAACCACGATAAAAACGTTATCAGGAAGTCAGAATAAGTCCGATTTAAACTTTTCCAATATGTGACGTAAACACAGCAAAAATAATAAAATTTTAATATATTTGACCAATGTACAAAATGGAAAATTTTAAACTCTTACCAGCCAGTTCAAGGTTTGAACAGTGGGCAGTGTTGTTGACTGACCCTAACTTCAGTGCTTCTACTCCGACATATTACTGCCCTTACAGATTCTATCTCTGGTATCTGGCTTCATATTTGTAGAAGTTTCAGAACACCACACAATGGTGGATTCTATATGGTTTAAATATTTGCAACATTAGTGCTTTGGAGATTTCATAACATGCTCCGCAGCCTGTTTCTTAAACAATTAATATTGGCTTGATGACGCTTATTCCGAGCCCAAATCTGCTCTAATCTAGCAACGGGCTTCTACAACTTGGGAATGGTTCTGCGGATTTGACTGAAACTAGGTTGGTACACGACAGGCAAAGTTTACATTAACTGTCGGTGTTTACGGACATCTATAGTATAACCCATATGATGGCTCACTCAAGAAACATACCTGACCGAGCAAGTAAGGCCATTGCTTCTGCACCTCCGATTAGATAAGGTAGGCTAAGTCGTAAACTGCGAGACATTCTAGGAATATATAAATGTGCACTGAAAGCAATCATTGAGCTCATACCTATTAGTCGTCACACAACATCATCTCTCCATGTAAACACTTTTCAGGGCGTTTTTCTGTAAGTTAATTTAATGATTTTGAATATTGTTTGCATTGTAAGAAGCAAAGTGCTTCGACTTATAGTCCTTTTTTGGCCGATGAGAAAAACCTGGACAATTCAAAAGATTTCTCAATCAGACGTGTTACTGTTCCAACCTTGGCACATCAGCACACGGCTCACCAAATTGTACAGTGAGTTCTCGATGACACGTGTAAATAAACCCATACGTGCCGTTGCTTTTAGATCATTTTAAATTGCTGTTACCATGCATATTAAACGGGATATATTTATCATACCATCATATTGATATTAGTTTCAAGAATGACCCTTGTGTGAGCTCGGACGTGGACTAATTACAAATACTACTCAGACGGCATCGCAAGTACTTTAAAAGTGGAGAGGTTGGTAAGCAAAAGTTAAGATGTCGGATATTTACATGTATTTTATTCTGTATTCACATTTATGTGTTTTTCGTCCGCCAGTAAAAAGTAGGCAATGTCGCCACCCTGCGCGCGACTATGTAATAAAACTGTTCAACTGGACGTGATGGCTAGTTAAATGACCAAGGACCTTACTCCTTTAGTCTCAGAGCAAATAGTCATATTACATGGCATATCTAAAGCTGTTATAAGAACCGAACTAAATTAACCACGATTAGTTTATACGCAACAATAGTATCATGTTAACGTGATGACTGTAAATGATCATCATACGTGTATTGTACGAGCCGAGCAGAGCTCAAACAGTTTGATAACTTCTGATAAGCGCGGTTTGACTCAACTTGGCTTGGCTCCTAGATTGAAAGTTTAGACCCAGGTCGGTTTCCTTCATAAATTTCGTTTCAGGATCGGTTTGGCTGTAGTGAATGCAATCAATCGAGCATATAGCCTTTATAGCAATTCCTACTTACCTAGGAATTCCTAGCTAGGTAATTGCTATAAAAAGTGGGGCCCTAGAACGCCGCCTGAATTGTTATGTAACACGCCACTTTTAAGTTTCGTGGTATAGTCGACATAATTTTGGTTAATAAATAATTTTCTTTCTAGACTTAATCCTACATTAAAAGGTTTGCATTAAAATCAAAATGATGATACATAAAGGGTGTTAGGGTTAGTCTTCTGTACAGAGTTTATAAAAGCATTTAATTTAGTTTTTAAATCCTTTTCAATTTAATGTCATTCTAATCAAACAGAGGAGCATTTAACCCTTATCTTTTATTTTCGTAATAGGAAGCCGTCACTATCGGATTTCACAATGAATAGTGGCCCCGGTACCGCCCCCAAAGTGGTCTCATCTCACACTATACCTGCACCAGCTCCCCACCTACCCCCGGGAGGCGCCTATCATTCACTAAAAAGGATTGCATCTGCAGATCAGTATTGCATGTTGTAAAACAGTCAACGAGAGGCGTTGCCCGAAAACACCAGCTGGAGTTGGGATACTACCAAATTGTGGGAGTTGACTCAACACAACTATTTTGCAGCAAATTCATTCTGTAGTTGCAAACTAAGAGTTCCTGCCGTGGCGTGTATCCTGACCATGCTGCCAACGATTTGCAATGTGGGCTGTGGAACATCGGTTCGAATAATTGTGTGAGTTGGTGGTTTTCCCTCACGCAGCATACTCCCAGATTGAGGTTTAGATGCATAAATTAATAGTACTGAAATTCAAACATTGAGATAAAAAAAGATGACAGAAAGTATACCACAGGCGTTCCCATAGCCTTCCGTTTTTGAGACTCAATAATCACGCGGGCAGCAGCTGCAGGCAGAGGATATTGTGAAGACGGAACACATTTCGCCAAACTCGGCTTGAACCATGCTCCAACAGAACATTCTTGTATCCAATATGTGCCTGTAATACAAAACGTAGGCGGAAGTCTGTCAGCTTACACAAACTACAACGCTTGCACCATTCTTATTGCAATTTCCTCAGCTGTCCAACGCTCGCTATTATTTCCCACTTTCGTCATGCTACGTGTGTTAAACATTGTATCCTGGACACAAATAGGCATTTTCCCAGCATTTAAAGCTAAACTGTCCAACAGTTACTAATAAATAGACAAGTGGAACTTTATGAGTACAGCTAAACAGTGGTACAATTTTTAGTCTGGTGTGCGGGCGGTGAATGCACATGACGCGAACATAGCAAAAATTCAATTGAGCTGCGGCATTACACTAAAACAAACGCTTAAGACTAGTAAAATATTCGAAATACAGTATTGAGAATAACCGTATTTAATAACCATGACAGTGCACATTACAATATTGCTCATATTGATATTATATTGAGTGACTTTCCAAAAGGCTATTGCGGATTAACCGTGCGGCGACGGCAAACTTTTTTGATACTACATTCAAAACCCATAAACCAACCAGCCCTTTACTTTAGCAAAAATTTGGATGAAGTATAAACCCAGAAACGGCGATCATGGCAGATAATGTTCAACCAAGTGTTTTCTTTGCCATATTATGCTTTTATTCTAAAAATCTAGAAAAAAATTTGCAATCCGAACATACACAGTAATACGTAAATTTTAGAATCTCAACGAATTGGGAATACTGAAAACTACTATCACCAGATTTTTGATTTACAAAAACTTGACTTCGACTTCACGAGTACATTCAACACGAGCCAACTATAGGCACCTGCATACAGAATACTTTCCTGAAATTTAAGAGAATGTTCTTTGATGTTTGCACCACCGAATATTCCTATAAAATTCGAAGAATTATTCTTTGATACTTTACTGAAATGTAACTGAATTTTATATTTTGGAAAAATAATTCCTTCAAATTCCAACGAATAGTTCTCTGAATTTTAAAAGAATATTCTGGTGGTACAAAAATCAAAGAACATTCTCTTAAATTTCATAGAACATAGTTTTGTATGCACTCAATATAGGCTCGATTTATCTAACAATAGTTTTGTTTTTCCTGAATGATATTAGTAAAAATTCATATTTGCATGTATTTAAGACGATGTTTGGAGATTATTGCAAACAAAATGCAGGCGTGGTAAAGTAGCACGCTTGCATAAAAATGCAAAAAATGGATACCATCCTGCAATTATATGCTGTGCAAGAACTGGTTGGTAGGTCACATCATTTACGTTCATTGGAAAAAAAGTCAAAGAAGTGACCAAATTCTCGAGCTTAAATTTATCCATTGGTGAATGGGATAGGTGGAACACGTCCAATATGTACGGTAACAGTCTCGAACCCTGAAATTCATTAATGTCAAAACATGGGAATTGAATGGAAACAAGCAAACGAATGGTTGCACGCCTCAGGATGCAGCAAAGAAAATAATAATATGAGAGGTCATCAACTCAAAACGTATCATATCAATGTTCTACAACTACAAAATATATAAATCCTAGTGCGTTTTTTAATTCTAAATATACCGATTCAACAATTCTTGAAAATGAACCCCACTCCTTGCCATAATCGATTATATATAGAAGTATTAATTAATCTTAAGCAAATCGAAGAATTGAAATTACATAACGCGAAATGTGTTCAGCTTAAACTAACATAGCTACATAAAATTTAGGAACAAGGCCGTTCCACTAGCTATTTTGTTAAGCGCTATTCTAATTTTAAATGCTTGTATAAAGTACAAAGATTTACTTCTAGAAATTAATAAATAATAGAACAAATATGTTTCATTTGTGTGTGCCAAATAATGTTCGAAAGTCGCCGTAATCTTCTAATAGGCGTCAGCAGTAGAAGTCGCTTCTCAACAGGAAGATTGTAGTTTCTTATTTAATGTCTGCATGGACTACTTGTGGTAGCTGCAAAAACAAAGAAATTTGGATATATATGCTGATAGCTGGGATACACTCTCTATCTGTTTATAACTTATGCTAATTACGTTAATTCAGCTATTTTCCTATTATTTGGTATATAAGCTGAATACGTTCTTTCTTGTCGCACAAACTAAATTAAGCATATTGCACTCATTAACAGACCATGTCGACTTATTACAGATTTTTAGAATAAGTGCAGATGAGCCATTCACGTATAATAGGAAGAAAACGGCTCTTTTGGAACAGTCATATAGTGCATCTGCAACAGAGATGGAACTGGGTCACTGTCTCATGATCCAGTAACCCATTGACCCACGTAAGGTGTGACCCAGTGACCCACTTCCCCAACTGACCCAGTAAACCAGTGGCCCGGCCGAAATGGTGACCCATTTGACCCAGTGAACCAGTTCTATTTTAGGTATATATCTGTCATGTTCACTCTAAAATTACGGGCGGCAAGGTGCTCAATATCTTGCTCTTTGTATTACGCACTTTCCATTTTTCCGAAAACAAATGGCACCACGCTAATTTACTTCCACATGCGTGTGGATTCCTTGCCAGCGACGTAGCGCTGCTCAGACTTTACCAAGAGGAAGTGACACAGACCACCGCCCAACCAGCCATCCAAACATACGCGGAACTTGGCCATAAAAGTGTTAAATTCAGAATTATTAGAACAATTCTGTTTGATGGAAATAGTGTCAGCGACAGTAGCTACCAACATGTAAATTAACGAAATAATTGAAATTAAGCAAATCTTTTGTAGTTACGATGCGTTGTTAGACGTGTACGGCTGCGTATCGGCTACTGTAATACGTCCAGTCAAGGGAACTGCTACGTAGGGTTACGCATGCATCTGCTAACGGTGAGCAATCAAGGGAACTGCTACGTACGTAAGGCTATCTTCAATTCTACTTTCGCTGTCGTAACTGCACCCATCCAAGGGAACTACTACGTAAAGCTGCGTACTCAATAATACAGCTATTGTTATAATAAGTGAAAGCGGAATGCATCAGGTAGATTTTAAGGCGCCCAACGTTCGTAGCATCGGCGCAACTGGGTCACGACTGACAACCCAGGGACCCATTAACACACCGAGATGGAGACCCTGTGACCCAGTTCACCCACTGACCCAGTGACCCAGCCAAAATAGTGACCCATTTGACCCAGTGACCCAGTTCCATCTCTGATATGCAACTAAATAAACTTGTACAGATGTTAAAGGATGCCCCAGTTAACGTTAACTGGATCTCGACATTGCGCGTACATGATTGTGAAAGCCAAAATCATAACGCCATTATAGCGGTATGTGTTTTGCATGACCGCGCTATAAACGCGGCTATATAGTCATTGCTTGAGATCTAAATGTGGTTCTATTTTACTGGCCTACACTCCAAATGTACCTCTCTTTTTACTTTCTCGCGCTTAAAACGTGGCACATGTTTACTTGCCGGTGTGGATGTCCGGATTAGCGCACAGCAATCGGATCATTGGTCGATTTGTCACGAAACAATGATAGTTAACATTTGGTGCAACAACGCCGGCTTCCAATATAATTTAGCTGAGTTTCATGTTTTATGTGGAACAAAGTCAGACCCACCGATCCAGATATTACTGTTATATTATGTATATCTGACTGCTTAATATAAATCTAAAACTAAAACCTACTGTCTTAAATAAATCATCAAAAAACCAAGACGAAATACAAGCTTTTATGTTCTATCGACAAAAGATAACGTGTATATGTGAGGTTGGTGAAAATAAGGTAAAATAGACGTGAGACACAGCATAGTACCATTTAGGACTTGCAAAAATATATTTACAAGATGTCACTCACAGCCATCGTCAAGCTTGGCCGAATTTTAGTTTCTGTCATAAATTTAGAAAAAATAAATACTGACACATCACATATCAGCAAAAAAATTATCTTAAAGATTGACCATGTTAATACCAAAAGTATTTATGGTATCCTAGGTCTTGGCGTAGCTCGCGGTTCACCTAACGAAGACTGTAATGATCGTATTAATTCGAAGCTTGGCTGCTGTTAAAATCCGGTAACAAATGGCAAACGGCGACGCTGTTAAGTGTGGCATACCAAATAACGTTAAGATATGCTGTCATACCGTCCACATAGGAGCCTGTCTTACCGCGTTCTAAATCCCGCTCTTGTTACCTATTGGCGGGTGATGAAACGCTGTAATTCTGCTTCACCATGTGAAAAACGGAGATTGAATGTTGAAAAATCAACTTTGTTGTGGATGCTTAGTTATCGCCAGCTAGTTACCCGTGTGGTAACATTTCTGACACCTCTTACTTGAAACACACAAGTAGTTTTTGCACTGTAAGATCTTGTTTTTGTACATGTAGCATTTTATCTTCGTTCCAAACCCAAAGCAATATTTTTACACATTTTTTCATGAAAAGGTAAAATTACAACAGTTCTTCTAATTTTTGAAGATGGAAATTGTGATTCGCGATTTCTGCAAACCAAACGCGGAAACATATACATCGTTCGACTTTTGTAAAGATGCATTAATCCTACTTTGTGCGTCATTTACAAATTAAAACCACACAGTAATATTTATTAACAATCAAAATAACATGATGTAGCCCGGCAGAATCGTGAGTATCAAGCACGAATGTCAGAAGCAATTCGAAGTTATCTATTAGTAATTCTGCGTCCAGGATCTTCCGTCTATCTCATATATTTTGGCTGCACGAAATCTTTTTATGGTTCCACACCTTCACCTATTGAGATCACAAAATATATAGCAACCACTGGTGAAGCGTCAATGCGCTGGTTAGAATAATATCAGAAATTTCCAGCCATTCCGAGCGGCTTCATAGTGCTTGCCATATCTGCTGCCCATGCGGGAGGCCTAGCGTTCGAATCCCTGTAGACCCATTGTTTAGGTAGACCGGGATTTAACAATACAAATATTATAGCTTATGTTTGGAGACCCCGACGCGATGGATCGCTGTACGAAACGAACAAGGCGATCGAAACAACGACGCTTAATCTACCAACTTAAAAAAACCCACTAGCGAACGACAGCTCCCAAAGTCAAACGATACGCAAAGCAATGGTATGCTTTTCAATCGGCGCGCAAATGAACAAAGGGGAATCAACAGCGTGGGTGTTAGCAATGCGTCCAACGAGGACATTCAGTTCAAATCAGGTCATGCTGTTATTAACCATACGCCCAACGGCCAATCTGGTCAATAAAGCACTCCGAAATGAGGATAATCAACACAACATATTGGTTTCTGGACAAAGGGTCCAGCGAGAACAAGGAAATTCCAGGAACTACGGCAAAATAACCGTACAGGCGGTAATAACTAAGGAAAATCGATGGAAAACCTCTTGAGCGGTGTTTTCGAGCAATCCTGCTCCTCGAGGTTACGTGCTTGCTTAGGTCTTGAACGACGATGATTATTATTCGATCATAACCTATCATTTTTCGCATGTCAATGGCAACTATGCTGCGGTTTCTGAATTTTGATATATCAAAGGTGTTGGTCACGTCACGCATCAATAGGTGTTTTTGACAGGTTGTTTTCAATCAAATACCTACTCCATTCCATGTCGCCATCGTTACGGTTGCTCATGTCCTGGAAATCAAATCGAGCCCTGGCCAGTTGTACACTGGCATAAACAACTAAAACCCGAAATAGCCGATATCCCGCAGTGTCTTAAGAACGACGACCAAATGTTCCAGCTGCCGGCAAGAAAGCCGAGCATCGCGTTGCTCTAAATCGAAAATCCAGAACACTTCAACACTATCGCACATCTGCTCGTTACAGCTGCTGCGACAACAAGCAATAAACTGCCAACGATAGATGTTCGTTCGCTCAAATTACCCGATTTATTTCAAAATGATGCAGTTTTGCTTGATTAAATGAAGCGAACATTGCGCGACGCTTCGGAATTCGCCGAGCTCAACAGCCTCAATCGATCATTGTGGGTTCATGTCACTTTGAAAGCGGTGTCAACGTCAGCGACACGCATTTATGCAATCGCAAAATCTTCTGTTTTCTCAGAGCATGCGATGAATGCAAGCAGCAAAAACTCCTGTGTGAGCAACAGCTTTTCGATGGCAAACCAGCAGTGGCAAAGCGACAGCCGCAACGTTTCAAACCCAAAGCTATAATTTCTACAAATACTTCCAGAATCGATCTGGATGGTTCTCATCTCGCTATCAGAGCTGTCATTCGATTACTGGCCGATACCGCGACCACATGCTGGGTCAGTCGAAGAAAAGTTACGTCGGCTACAGTAGGTTAAAAGACAATGACGAACGATTGTAACAATTTGAAAATCGGCTAGATAAACTTTGCTCAATGCTTGAATCCATGCATTAACGCGAAGCGTCGATGCAACGACGCCAATTTAACGGTAATCGCTAATGTAGTGGCTACATCAATAGACGAAATGATCGATCACATCTCCGTTCACGACAGCGAACCCTGACGGGTCAGTTTGCTAGTACCAGTCGCGTTTTTGCAATGATTCAATACGATGCTGTCAACCAATGGAAACGCGATCTGCATCTTATTGTTACCGGCTGTGACAGAAGTCTGTGGCCTCTATCTTTTGCCTAGACAAACTCATTCGATTCCCATTGCGAAAGCCTTGCTGTTGGTAACTCAACTCCGGTTAGAAACTGCGGTTACCGAACACTTGAATTTCGGCTGAACAGCGTTAGCGAAATGTGTCAACGCCGATTCATTATGGCCGACGTGGCTCAACCGTTATTAGACCATGATTTCCTACGAGGACATAGACTGCCAACTAACTACAATGGCAACACTATTTAACGACTGGTGCAACCGCATCCTCATCCAATAGCGATCTGGCGATTTTCCGCAATATGCCTTCAAATGAGTAACACGATATGTTTTGTCTTTGAACTGTTGATGTGATTCATGTGCATGTTCGAGGAACCAAGTACCAACAGTCACGTAACGCATCCGACTCAAGATCACATCTTCACGCTTTCACCGCGGTGCTTTGCAAGGCCAAGTATATTGTTAGGTGGCAAACTTCAGACAACAAAAGCTGAAAAAGGCTGTCTCGAACGCATTGATACTGTCAACGAGAAGAATAGCCATGGCAACGCCACTTCATGTTGTCAGGAAAACATAGTGTAGATTGCGACCCTATGGTTGCTACCGCCAACTCAACATTCGCACAGTGCCCAATCGTGGTTCAATGCCGAACCTCAACGACATTTTCAACGAACTGTCCAAATGTTGCATTTTCGGGAAAATGGATTGCGTCAAAACGCTACATCAGATTCCAACAGCACCGGAAGATATTAAAAAAAACATAGACATTACAAAACCGTTCGGTATGTTCCTCGCGCGTGGCGCCAGCGGCTTGAGGGATGGCGCATTCCGCGACATGCTATTTCTCAAAACGTAAATCGATCATATTCTCGTTGCCATCACCGGGATCATCTCCACCGCGCATTCAGGCATCTCCACCAATACGGACTCAAACCTGAACGAACCAAATACGATTCTTCAGTTGTATTTTTCGGTGTTGATTTGTCAAAAGATGGAATCCACCTGCTGCCACGGAGTCGAAGCAATGTCGCGGCAATCAATCGATTCCCGCGACCAACAATACAGCGAGTTGGTACGATACCTTGCAGTCTGTGGTTTCTATTTTAGACCCGACGAAAGCTATTCTCGAATCTCGATTCACAACTTACAAATTTGACAAAGTAGGCAAAATCAAGCAAACGGCCGAATACAGCAAAGTCAATGGAAGTCGAATGGTCCGGTATCTTCGAAGCCTCATTCCTCAGTCTGCGAAGGCAATCCTTAAGCGTCCCGTGCTCGCTTATTCACAACGCGATGCTGATATTGTCCTGGCGATAGACTCATCTACAGATTGTCTACTACAGATTGTCAACGGCGAGCTCCACGCAATGGCCATTTTATCTCCAAAGTTCAGCGACCGCGAGTGAAAGAAGTCAGCTTTCGACCGTGAACTGCTTGCGATTTCCTTAGCCTTAAACGTTTCCACTGGCTTATTGGTCACGCAATCACTTCATACACAGACAGTAAGCACCTCAACATGAAGAATTCGAGCCATCAACAATGCCGCTGGCTATAATATATTTCCGAATTCGACATTACCATTCGACGCGTCGCAGGTGCCGGAAATATTGCCGACGACTGCTTTTGGACCGCAGCGGTTGTTTCAGTTCAAGCGACGCCGATGGTAGACGAAATCGCAGATGGTCAACTAATAGATCAAGTTCTGCAATTCTTTTTCAATGCGACAACGTTTCCGATCTGACTAACGTGTATGAACGGCAGAACGATCTGGTGCGGTATTTGCTTCGTTCTACAGCCTCTCACATGCAGGCTACCGGCCGACGCTAACTATGATTAGCCAGTACGATGTCTGGCCAGGTATGCGGAACGACATTCACAATTAGGTTAAAAGTTGCAAATATTGTCACGCCCAGAAAATAAGTCGGCAGACAAAGACACCTATCGAGTAGATACCAGTGAAACAACGGTTTCCCAAGATTCAGGTCTGCATTGTTGGTCCCCAAACATCGAGGAACGGCACGCGATATACTGTCACGAAGCTCAACCACTATTCTCAATGGCCCGAACTATTGCCCTTTAGTTTTATTTCAGCGTCCAATGTTGCTAACGCACTCGCACACGTGTGGATATCACGCCTTGCATTTCCTGAATTCATCGTCTACTGACCGCGGAGCGCCAATAGAATCTCCTCTGTGGAACGACATAATGTCGAAGATAGGTATAATGCGGCGTTCACGTTATAGTGTCCCCGCTGTTTGCCTAATTTTTAAAGGGTAAGAATTGCCACACTTTTTGCCTACCTTACTCTATCTATCAAATACCATATTATTACCTAATTGTGGTATATACGTTTTTCGAATTGTTTATATATTTTTCTTGCCTATATTATAAACAGTATTAATTGATGCGGTTTGCTAGTAGCAGTAGCTCTGTAAAATTTGCCTTGCGTGTACAAATTTGACTATACAATGAGGCCGACGACGGTCAAACCAAACATCAGAATGTCTGGCACACAATTCTGGAAAAATGACTGCACCAGCACTTCCAAGAGTACCCACAATTTATGCTGCCGAACAGTTGCAGTCGTCAACAACGCGACAATTAAAGTTTGCTCTCCGCCGAACTGACAACCGTAATATTCAAAACACAGTACGAATTTAAACTACCATTTGATTATCCGCCTATCTCTCCGTCTGTCAAATAAAGTCCACTAGTTCAGACGTATATCCTAGATCCGAGCTGAGCTCTTCCAATGACGCTTATTTAGTAGCTCAACTATTGCTAGGATGGCATTCTCCAAACGGAACAGTCATGACCGATAATTCTTTGAACTATTGATCTGAGTATTACCTGCTGCAGTAATAGTTTATTGTAACACAGCTTATATAGTTAAAGCCGTGCATCAAAATGACTTAACGCACGTTTAGCTAAATTAACTGTATTACAAGTCAGTTGTAGCACAGCCGGGCGCGCGTCAAGTGATTTGTGAGAACAGTTGTTTGTTTAACTCGTTCAAACTCATGCTGACGCACTCGTCTGAACTCGTTACAACCGTGCGTACAAATCTCTTAAAGCACGATGGCTGTGCTACAACTATTACTTGTAGGCTGACTTTGTGCTGCTAATTGGTTGTTAGATGTTTTAATGATATAGTTTTACAGTGTCTTCCGTATTATATAGCTGTTGCAAGATGCATTCAAGTAAGATCAGTGGATTTTACACACCCGTCTCCAAATGGCATTTGAATGTTCTCGGATTCGGTACCGTATTAGCCAATCCAGGTAACAATTTCTACATATATGTAGAAAAACTATGGGCCTTTTATTTTCAAGTGAAATAGCACTATACCTGAAGGTCCGCAGTGCATATATTTCCGCGGATCATGGTCAGGGCTTTGATAAACAGGGTTTTCATTGCCATAAACGCACGGCGTGGACGTAACAATCGGTGGCTTCGCAAACCCGAATGCTGCAAAATTTGACTGTGATAGCACTGAAACAACAGTTGTAATAATGACATAAAATTGCATTACTGAGCAACCTTTAACATGGAAATTTCACTTGTATGCTGCAATCGAGTTGTAATGAACCCACCGTGTGGATGTTTCATAATAGTTTTCTCAGAAATAAATTCTAGAATTATCAAAGCAATAAAAACCGATTGTGTGGCACAGATTCAGATTTACAGATATATCTTGCTTGATCTTTGTCATCTTACAGTTGTGCTTGCAGATTTCAAATACAATTATATGTATCCAATATCTGTTTCCGTTGATTTCAGTGTGCGAGTAGGTATAATTATATAACCGTGTAGTAGTGAAATATGAATATATGATATACATTTAGTGATTCGCGACTAAATTTTATATTGAATATTCTAAATCGTAAAAAAGAAAAAAACAAAAGTAGTAAAATTGACAATTCGCGCGAACCAACAGCCTGTGTTCATGCAATCTCAAGCAACTTGCTTTGAACGTCGCGATTAATATATCTCACAGGTGCTCATAGATAAGGTAGAGCGCTCCCTTCCCTCAGGATCACACTCCTTCCCTGAGGTCCCGCACCGTACTTCCTCCCATTGTCCAGCCAAGCCCGCGCGAAAAATATTACAAGAATTCGAAGGTAAAATTAGGAACATGGGGAGAACTTGTGGTTAACACCACACCTACACCCTCTCGGCCTGAACCATATACCTCTCTCTAACCAGATCGATCTTGAACACTTATGATATACGTATATAACATACTATGGTTAGCATAACTTAAAATTATAACCTTACCTGTTCTAAATGCCGCAACAATAATTATGATAACTTCTACACTGTTATAGGTGGCCATATCTCGAAAAGTATATATTACACTAGAACTAAGCTAATACATTGTTCAAAATGCAAATCTGCAACGTTTTACATGTTTGTAAAACAAATACATCGAAAAATGAAAACAATTAATTATACAGATCGGCATTATAGACCCTAGACACTAACAAACATTAATTTAAGAAAAGGGAGACTAGAAAGTAAATTACAGCGGAACGGAAGTAACCATCGACCATCGACGCTGAGGATCCAGTGTTCAACAAAACGATTTTTATACCAAAATTAACACAAATTTTGATCTGATTATTTATAACTTGGCCACAGGAGTATAGGTTGGAATGAAATTTCCAGTCGCAGTAAATGCTTATGCTTAATATATTTAACATTCCCTTATACTTAATAAAAATCTAGCCTAAATATGCTCAGAGCTTATTTATTCCTACTGCAAACCTTTTTATAGTATAGTTATGCTTAACATACGGTATACACATAGCCTTCAGGTTATTACTGCGTCACGGTGAACTAGGAAATGTAGGTTTTAAACCTCAAACATAATTTAATCAGTATACGTAGTAGAATATAACAATGTTGCATTTGTCATCTATATCCAAGCAATGTCTTATCCAGCAATGTTTTAATAGTGTTTGTTTGTTATTAGCACGTTCATAACGACATGATCAGTATATCCCTTCAACGCCGGCATAATTGCGGAAAACACTTTATTTATATTCAATGTTATGCCATCTAATGTCAAAATGAATTGATTACTTATATTTTGCCAGGAATACTATATTGAGTTTCCAATATGTCTTTGTGGAAGGTCCACGCAAGCGAAAGAGAATGAAAATAGCTGTTCCGTTATCTTGACTACAGAAAAGATGAGAGCGTACTCGGTTTCGAAATCAGCCAGGGTTAGTACAAGGTCATATCTTGTGATCCATTGGTTCATAGATGTGACCCGTACTGGCCTGGTGATATCTTGACTACAGAAAAAATGAGAGCGTACTCGGTTTCGAAATCAGCCAGGGTTAGTACAAGGTCACATCCTGTGATCCATTGATTCATAGATGTGACCCGTACTGGCCTGGTGATACTATAGCGTTCTGGGTATATATAATGCTCTATCTTTGGTATCCTGGTTGGAAGTTCATTTATTTGAAAATATGTGTGCATTGTTCTGCAGTCTGTATATTTTATAAAGCAGAACTTAAGTTCATGATTCAATGATCCTAGATGGGTTTCTATTTAGTCAAACGCATATTGGTAACTGGAGAGTATGTAGGGAGGTATATATCACGCGTTAATGCCATAGCAGGGAGCTAAAGTCATAGGTAATTAATTGCTTACTAGACCGAATGTGTATTAATTCAATTAAGTAAACAAAATAGGTTGTCTTCTTGTATCATATAATAGCATGTAAGTAAACTGGTATTTGCTAGGAAACAGAACAATTAGTTTCCAAGCGGTAAGTTTCAAAAACCAAAAATACGGATAAACAGTAAAGACAGTGAATACAACTTTCAGTTCAGCAGTAAACGGCAAATGCGAGAAATAGCAAAACATGAAGTGAATGAATACAATTTTCAGATCAGAGATTTATACTGACTGTAGCAAAATTTAAGTAAGGCAACCTAATGTAATACCCTATGCGTGAATAAACTTAACGTGACCCCGCCAACCATCCTATTATGTCATTACCGATATCGAATCGCAAACCCTTGTTACGGAAAAAAGGCTTAATTTCATTCGATTTTTCGCTAACCGAAAATTCAAAAATCAAACTCAAGTGCCTGAAATTAGACCTTGTGTTGGTACAGAATTTTGGCGATTTCAGTTTGCAGAAATTCTGTTCCCTAATGTACTATCATTTAAATTTGGATTATACAGTGTTCGCAAACAAATTTAATGCAAAAGCGACGTCACAATCAAATCGACAAATTTTCGTTCTCAAACATTTGGGTAATTATACTTCAATTTTCGCGAACACAAAATGGTTAGGTTTCAATCGCGAACGCTGTGTTCGCGAACACTTTTACGCAGATTTTCAATTGTCCAAGTAGCGTTCCGTAACAAATCTTATCCAAAAATACAAAACAGGATGGCTGCCGGGATCATTTTAAGTTTACTCGCTCATTAAGAAAGGTTCATGCATTGGAAGCCGCTACTAAAGTTGCTAAACCGACACAGCTTGGTACTTTGTTCCATGGGACAACACACCGAACTGCAAAACTATGTTTCATAGAGTTTGATAACAACCTAGATTTTAAAAGAATTCTTTAATGTTAACGCATATTTTAATTACGGTATACTATAAATGCGATAGCACAACAGTCAGGAACCCTTAAAACCCATAATAAAATGGTGTTTTAAACTTCAAAATTCTAAGGTTGATGTATATCAATCTTTCACTCAATAATAAATAAAAAATATCGCTTCTTGTAGGATTTTGGATTAACTGTCGGTATACTTTTTCCAGTTTGTCAATTTGTATCAGACAAGAGGCTGATCAGACTTATTTAGCATATTCGAAAATATGCCACACGTAAAATTAATCTTTAACAGGGTCACAATTTATAAGCTAATGCGTCACGTTATAATGTTCCCGCTACTTGGAACTTTTGCCCCCTGTAGTCGCGACCTCACGGTATAGTTAGTCGGGGTGACACCCATACTGTAAATCAATTGCCGAGCGTGTATGACATACCCCTAGCTACTACGTTTTCTTTACAGTGCGGTACACCCCCTTAGCTACCATTTGGTACGAATTAAATATAACTAACATCGTCTGCAGCTAATGTGGTTTATTAGTCAACTATACTGTGTAGTTTATTTTTAAATTCTCTATATTTGTATCCAGACCATATGAACTTTGATGAAATAATGTTGCACACTGGCAAATAAAACTGCAAGAAGTCACGGTGTGCTTGACACTATCCAGCAGTGGCAATAACCTTAGCTAGCTACCTATGAAAAAATATAGAAAACATGTTGGTGTCGAAGACACCCTGTTGTCAACAATGTGTCTTACACTGTGTGGTGTGCATAGGTTCCAAAAGTAGGGAACATTATAACGTGAACACCGTAAAAGGTATTAACTGAGTCGAGGTCTTGCGATTGAAAAAGCCACATTGTTTCGTATATAATGTAAATTAGTTGGGCGAATTCCGAAGTTCCTACAAAAAGCTTTGGGCTTTCGCTCTGTTAAATATATACTCAATACTAAATTAAGATAACTGGCCGCATGAAAATGGCTCAAGTATAAACTTTAAGGCGTTTTTCTTGAAACGCAATTTGTTATAGAATGTGTAAATATATTTTCAAAGATTGCATCAAATTGGATTGCATCAAATTGCATCAGATTTATTGGTATTCCTGCTTTCAGGACATATATTTTATTTTATTTAGCAAAATGGAGTATTTATTATTGTAAATTTGTGTAATTTTTAACTTTACTACGCCATGTTGTTTGTGATGTGATTAGCTTTCTGCACATGTTACAGGGTTTCGATACATCAATGATTAACAACTTAAGCCATTTCCATTTTATTACTTGCACGGAAACTGCTTACTCATTTTGTAATTTACGAGCACGGTAAATTTTTGACCGCTCATCATGTCAAGCATTAACAATCAGAACGATCTGTCCTGCGTCTGTATTGCCAAAAACCACATGATACTATTATCGAGTGAGGCTAAGCTATTCTTGTTATTGATTCTATCCGTTTCCACCCATATATAAACAAACAATAATATATTTAAATAAGCAATTCACAAAATAATATATTATACCAGTTAACTCTTGTCAATAAAAAGGTTTTTTGTTTATTTTGCGCTTTCGGACATGCAATACCTACTAAAATAGAGTAAAGTCTCCTTCTAGATAGCGACGCATCTAAGGTGAACTTAGCATGGTCTATGGTCATCCCTTACTTCAGGATGAGTAGGATTCGTTGCGAGCAATATTATCATCCAGAACTGCTCATTGGAACTAAAATTGAAGTTGCCGAATATTTCGGTATCAGACAGATACATATTATTTAAGTAACAAGTGCAAGGTTGCACCGTTTAGCTCGTGAGAGTCTTATGTTAATCTGAGGAAATAAATGTAATTAAGCAAAAAGCAAACATTACTAAATGTCTCGGCAGTCGCATTGCAGCAACTTTGTACACCGCAAAATATATTCATTACATATAACCGCTGTTAATTTAAACATTATTTGTATGAGCGTTTTTAATTTTGACGCTAAAGCTCTACTCCGGATCAGAATAATAGTGCACACATATATAGTTGTCAACATTATCCAGAGATAGGTTTATTCGAAGTATTATCTAAAAATAGCTGACACTTGGAGTGCAGCGTTTACCACACAACAAAACTGTGGCGGGGCCTACACATCGTTAGGGTCACGGGTGTCCGTATTCCCCGTTTTGAATTTGCGAGGATTTGTCTAAATATCTGGCCAAAAGTTTGTCATGGTTCTACATCATATTTATATTATACAATCTACACCAGACGCGTTCTCCTACTTTTCACATTCTGACGATTTTATAAATTGGTTCGAACAGCTCAATTTTCAACTAGTTGTTGCGTCCATAAAAATTGAACGAGTGCTTAGCAATATTTAAGCGTGTTGATTAGGGCGAAATTTCAGATTGAAAAACATAGAGTTTAAGCGATTCTTTTTGCTTTGTTGAAATTTCACATGCTTATAAAACAACGTTTCTCAACAGAACTTTATGGAAGTACCACATGAGGCTATGATAGTGTCATTAAATGCGTCGTCTATCAAGCTGTCATCGCAAGAACGTTCTGAACTAAAGTGTAGCAGTCGTCAACTTTGATTGTATGCTTTCGGCATTAATAATATGGTATACACTACGATGAAATTTGTCAACATCAGAGTTTTTATAGTAACTGCCAACTGGTTCGTTTGAATATTGTCCTAATCTAAGCATGTGTTGTCTATGTTTCCATTGACCGCAGTTAATAGTGTAATGTAGCGCAAAACAGTTGCTAAATCGCGGTCACGCGAACACGTAAAAATTCAACTAATTTTAAAAACTACTTGAACATAAGTGCTCATTCCGTGAATCTATAATTTTCATTTGGTGAAACTTTACAATATACAAATGTACTATATATGCAGCCTATTTCAAGTGTTGCTGCAAGAAGCTATAAAATATTATTATATTAATTTTTCATATTCGAAAAGATATAACATTATTGATTCAGATGGTAGCATCACATTGTCGGTTCATTATACTGCATAGTAATCATTTTGAGGAAAATATTAGGGTAGTAGTGGAACATTGAGGACATATTCTTATCTGGAAAGGTTTCAGCACGCTGCATTTCACTACTCTGAGGCTTATCTATCAGATTATCAATTAGTGTTCTTTGTTAACGACAGCGTTATAAAAGGTGCCTATGATTACTGATTGGAATCATTGACTATACACATTATCTAAAAGGCCTTATATTATAGTTAATTGAAATTTAACTCAATTTTGACCTGAAGAAGTTAAAGCGTTTACTTTGAAGCCCGGAGACAGACTCTATTAGGATTCAGAAAGGCTTTGATTTATATTTTATTGATAAAGCTTTTAGAATAAGCGTGCAGTTACCTGATATTCTATAAACATATGAATGCAATATTTTGTGGGTAGTGGTTTTTTTATTATTTCGATAGCTTCGTTAAGTGTAGACAAGGAACATGATAGCCTTATTTTAGTAGAACCCAATAGTTTTGGCACTGAGGTCAAATCACTTACCGTATTGCTGTGTCGATAAGAATTTGGGAAACAGTGTGTATGAGTAAAAATATAAATCAATTCGTTAAGGACATAGATAAGCATTACATATGTATAAATATGCAAATTGTGTTGGAAAGATATTCAGTAACTAAACTTGTGTTGGTAAATGTAATTTAAAACAGAAGCCTAAGCCTAAGCCTAAGCCTAACACTAACACTAAGCCTAAGCCTAAGTCGGGGGCTGCCGCCCCCGAACCCCCCGCTCTAAGCTGTTCTTTTTTTCTAACGTTATAACGTCCGGCCCCTAAAGGTGACATGGGCCAGACATTAGATCACAGTCCTAATAATAGTTATTATTGTATTATACCCACCGCAGAAAAGGTAGGTCGGGCTTTGAATGTTTAATTTGACATGTAAGACAAGTTAAGCCTAAATACTGGTTTAGTAATAAACTCGCACTAATTTAGCATCTGGAAGCTCAGTTAAATATAGATGTTATCTTTATTTAGAATTACACCAATGCGTAATTTGATTTGGGAACATAGGATGATTTTTCAAGAAAATGAAATTCATGGCAGGCTTCTGGCTTCCTACAGTGGTTTATGTACAGACCCGCAGTTACAGTGACACCGTTGAATTCCATCATGGAATTTATACGCTAATTTCCTGTCACATATCGGTCGTCGCTTTTGCCCTTTTGCTTGAACGACAACATCTGAAACTAAAAATTGGGTCCCTATTTTAGTACGTATTATTAAAATTTGTAATAAATATTTTAATTCGCTATAGAATTTCGAGTTTGAATGCATTTATAGCCCTGTTAGATATGCATACGACAGTTAGTCTGACAAAATCTGAAAACAATATCACTGTCTGACGGCTGTAACAAAAGTATTATAAAACAAAAAGATAATACTTTTCTGTAGTAAAATATTATTGCATTGCCGCAGTTTCAAAATATTATTACTAATCAACCGCGACTGAAGTATAATAAATGAAAAGCTTAAACTTAGTCGAACGAAGTACGGATATTCACTTTCGTTAAATAGAATAGCTTTCTGTAAATTTAAAAGACTAATCAAAAGTGCAATTCTGACGTTAAAAAAGAAACAAAATAAATTACGCTTTTATAAGAGCTCAACAAGAGTTTCAGAGATTTTTCGCGTCAAACCCGTATTTTGCAATATTTCACTATTATAAATTTAGCACAAGTATAGCAACAAAGTATAATGTAATGCAGTTGGACATAATCACAACCCAGATCAGGCAAGCGTTGCTTCAAAATGCCAATTTTGATTAAATTTTCAATTTCTATGCCAAATTGGCTAGACAGCATGACATCTAATAGCTGTTGCTTGGTTTCTCGAGGAATCTCACAAAGTGTGGAAATAACACAGCACACGAAAACTTACGCCACACGATAAACTCGATTAGTGCATCGATGTATGTACATTGTCACAATTGTGTCACTGTATGTGAGAAAGTATTAATCATGCGATGGTCTAAAATTGACCTTTTTCTCATATATTCATGAACATTTTGTACAATATTGAACAAAGCAAAAACCGCAGTGTTCGTTACATTGCCATTGTCGTTACATTATAATGGCGATGTTATCAGTCACTACAAGATTAGTAGAACAGCTGACATTTCTGAACGACGCTTGTAGCGACTATAGCTGTTGATTTTACAAGATATTATTCCTCGCTATATCATCGTTTGGCAACTTTTGCTTTCATTCAGGGTGAACTTTAAACAATGTTGTTACAAGCATTGTAACGTCAATGCCATAGTCGCTACAAGCGTCATTCAGAAATGTCAGCTGTTCTACTAAGCTTGTAGTAACTAATATCTAATATACTTTTCCGCTGTTTCTTAACTGTTTCTAATATTGAAGTACTCCGTCGTGCATATGTTACATATGATCGGCCAGTACTAGAATACGCGTCACCCCTTTGGTCACCTGTGTATTCTGGGGACATTGATATCATAGAGCGCGTCCAACGTTGATCTAGAGTCACTTGAGCTAAGGAGACTACATTTCGACATTATCGCAATTTTCAAACTTATCAACAATGAATACAATTCAATTTTAAAACTATCCCTATTACCGAAACGCGAACCCGTGGCCACAGTTGCAGTATATATAAACCTGCGTTCAGAACCAACGTACTACACCATGTATTTTCAATGTTGGTAATAAAATATTGGAATGCCATACCATCGACAATAGACGGAATACCTTTAGTTACGGCTTCAGGTTCAAAAGTGTTTAAAATACTATTAAGTAAAGTAGATTTTGCAAATAATTTAAAATACGATAGAAAATTATAGTTGATAAATGGTGGTACTGTCCCATATCAGATTATTTATGCTTATCCTAATAAACACTGATTCATAAATATATATTATGAGCTGGCCATTAAAATCAAAATGAAAAAATTTAAGTACTACTTAATCAGGTTGATATAACATCTTTTAAATTACTGCAGATATATATGCAGATGTAAGAGGCGAGGTTTTACCCCCTTTCTGTCCTCACGTTATTCATTTCCTTATGTGAATTTTCTACCTTATTATACAAATGTATGGCAATGTTCTGCGAACACTAGTAAGCATGCTGTGCGTTAATCATGAGTTATCATTCTCGAGTCGTATGAACGCGTTTCAGAAGCAGACCATTGCAGTAAATTTAAAGTCTCGTATGTACCATAGGAACTGAATAAATTTGTATTGTATTTGTATGTAACGAACGAAATAGGATATTTATGTTTGAAAAACTTAGTTATGGAATTCCACAGGCCAAGTTTTTCTACCCAATGTACGAGGAATTAACACATCTATGCTACTCTGGACTCATGCATCATTACCGTGAAAAAGTACCCATCTAATAGCATTCGGCAAATATAATATTACTAGATACTGCTTTGAGACCGTTGGGTGCAACGCCACTGCTTTTAAACACTGATGAAATAGGTGAAGCCGGAAACTTGCTCGATTCTGGTACGGAAAATTCTTTCGCCGTTTATTTGCAACCATATATGAAATTTGGAGGTGAAATTCACGATTCACACCAGCAATGGCACGATGTCACGGGGTCAGTTGGGGTCACATTTCTCACGGGGTCAATACACTGACCCCGTGACCCCGGATAAAAAAATTCTTCGGTGAAATTACAATCTTTTTTCAATACTTCCTCCACACAAAGATCTCACTAACATACTGTTCCATATAAACCATATGTTCCATAAAGTAGAATTAGAAGCTGAATTGCGACATTACGGCAACTTAACAGAAGTTGATGTTCGCACTGATTCACCGTTTACTCCGCTGGCTTGGTGGGGAAACAACAATTTCGCTTCCGCTTCTATCTCTGGCTGCAAAGCGGATATTAGTTATACCCGCCTCCAGCTTACAGTCGGGAGGAAATTTTTCAGCAGCTGGAAAAATAGCTAGAAAAGAGAGAGCCCGGTTAAATCCTACAACGATGGAAGCACAAGTAATTCGGCACCATGATTTGGTTAAGAAGCAGTAAACACGATCGACTGTCCGTTGGGCGGCTGGTTGGGGAAAGGGAGGTGGGCTAAGAAGTGGGTCACGTCCTCATCGTGTAACCCGGAAACAGCTGAGCGCTGTCTAAAAACCCACAAATATGTTTCAACAGCAAGTCGAACGTATAGTTTAATATAAATCGTCAATACGTAATGTAACGTAGTGGAGATTGTGTGTTGCAGGACTGAAATATTTTAAATTCCGTAGTGTGTGTGTGATCGGCCATAATTCGGGAACGACTTAACTGATTTTCATAATCTTGGGCTCATTAGAACCGGCATATTTTTACCGTGTACATCTCCCATAGTTTTTGATTTGGGGTTTGGTTCCTGGGTCAGGGGTCAAAATTTGGGTTTTTGCCCCATTTTACCCCAAAGTGCAAGCTGTCAGCCTCCCAGAACAAGAACATAAAATTAGGAAGGGGCGAGAACCACGGCGGACCATACCTCAAACCCCAACAAAAGCCAATCGAAGAAAAGAAGCATCGGCATTATTATTTTACTACGAAAAAAACCAAGCAGAGCAAAAAAGAAAGTTAGGGAAACATAACCTTGCTTTCTGAAGGGCACTAAATGAGGAAGATTTTATTTTGCTATGTGAACCCCAACCTGGTGTGAGACCACCGTACCCAGGGTCACAGAGCAAAGCCAACACCAGCAAAGAGTTTCAGATGCGCGAAACTCTCAAGAAAAATTTTCAGCCGCCCAGGACGACTCAAAACCAATTTTTCGAATTTCGGGTCGAGGAACCATGGGGCGCCATACCTCAAACCCCATAACCCTAGATCCGGAGTATAATCAAAAAAAAAGAGGCATTGCATTTATCATTTTACTATGAAATAAAACCAACCAGCGAAAAAATTCTAAAGTTAAGATAAAAATATAAAAAATAAATAAAAATAACCTTGCTTCCGAGAAGGGTACTAAACTGGGGTGAAAAACCTTCATTTTGACCTCTGATCCCGAGCCATGGGGCGTCATACCCACGTACCCATGGAAGTTGGGTCACAGAGCAAAACCAGCACCGTTAATGAGTTTCCCAAGCCCGAAAATCCCTGGTGAAAATTGTCAGCCGCCCAAGACGTCAGAAACAATTTTCAAATTTTGGGTCGAGGAACCATTGGGGCGCCATACCCCCGTACTGCAAACCTCATAAATCCAGAACCGGAGCCTTAATCGAAAAACAAAAAAGGGGCACCGGCATTTGTCATTTTACTATGAAATAAAACCAACCGGCGTAATAAATTCGAAAGTTAAGATTAAAATGCCTTGCCTCCGTGAAGGGTACTAAAATGGGGTAAAATGGGGCAAAAACCCAAATTTTGACCCCTGACCCAGGAACCAAACCCCAAATCAAAAACTATGGGAGATGTACACGGTAAAAATATGCCGGTTCGATATTAAGATTACCAAAATCAGTTAAGTCGTTCCCGAATTATGGCCGATCACACACACACTACGGAATTTAAAATATTTCAGTCCTGCAACACACAATCTCCACTACGTTACATTACGTATTGACGATTTATATTAAACTATACGTTCGACTTGCTGTTGAAACATATTTGTGGGTTTTTAGACAGCGCTCAGCTGTTTCCGGGTTACACGATGAGGACGTGACCCACTTCTTAGCCCACCTCCCTTTCCCCAACCAGCCGCCCAACGGACAGTCGATCGTGTTTACTGCTTCTTAACCAAATCATGGTGCCGAATTACTTGTGCTTCCATCGTCTTAGGATTTAACCGGGCTCTCTTCTCTAGCTATTTTTCCAGCTGCTGAAAAAATTTCCTCCCGACTGTAAGCTGGAGGCGGGTATAACTAATAAAATATCCGCTTTGCAGCCAGAGATAGAAAAGGTGAGCGAAATTGTTGTTTCCCCACCAAGCCAGCGGAGTAAACGGTGAATCAGTGCGAACATCAACTTCTGTTAAGTTGCCGTAATGTCGCAATTCAGCTTCTAATTCTACTTTATGGAACATATGGTTTATATGGAACAGTATGTTAGTGAGATCTTTGTGTGGGAAGGAAGTATTGAAAAGATTGTAATTTCACCAGAATTTTATCGGTCACGGGGTCAGTGTATTGACCCCGTGAGAAATGTGACCCCAAGTGACTCCGTGACATCGTGCCATTGCTGGTGTGAATCGTGAATTTCACCTTCCAAGATAATAAAGAAAACTGACATTACTACAAAAATACTATTACCATTATAATATTAATATATCATAGTGACATTTCATAATTTATAATAATTATTAATTATAAAAATTGGAAATTTAAAATAAAATAATCAGTGGGAAACACACAGAAAATCGGCAGAGTATATATAATAGATAAAACAAACAAAAAAACAAAAAGAGAGCATAGTAATACGTAACACACCACGTCGCTATTTACAGTCGTTATACTCGTTAGCTACCTATTGATCGTAGAACTATTAGATAACTAACTTTATTAATTAATTCAAAATTTGTTAGAAAAATTTAGTAAATTTTTGATGTAAAAATGGGTAATTTCCCAAAAGTTGATATATCTACTATTATTACTACTGTTTATTGGATCCAATCCAGCTGTAAGGAAATAATATCATTGGTAGCAACATTTACTTTCAGGCCAATTTGATAACGCTGGTGCTGTAATGAACGTCACCAAAGAACTTCAATGTTCGTTCCAAGTACTGAAACCGATGGACAGAAGACCCAGATTTTAGCCCAGTAAATAAAAATAGAGCCAAACTGACGTAGAGAATACGCAGTGTTCATATTATTATTTGTTAGTGTTGGGGTTTATATCATTTAAAATGCATAGCAAGCATTAATATTGGCGACAAACATAATAATGAATGTTTACGTAAAACTTTTGCAGCGATGATTCGGAATATACATTTGAATGCGTTTGAATCGTGTTTCATTGTTTACATCCTCCCTATATTACCAGATATTTCATTTGTGGTAACAATCACGTAACAACATAAAATAAATTCCAAACAAGTTATAGTGTCAGACAATGTTATTTCCAGGTGGATTGCTAAACAGCTTCACATTATATTTCTTTTAGAACATTGGCCGCAGAAGCTAAATTAATAGGACATTTCTTGAAAATTAAATGGCTTACCGCTCGTAAAAAATAGAGACATTAAAAGCAGTGTACAATGAAAATATAGAAAAATATTTTTGCTTTATTATCGACGGAGACAATTCGCATGAAAATATTTTTACTGATACTTGTTATTGTTGGGAAAACTTTTGAATATAAATGAAGAGTTTGAAACTTCTGCATTCAATTTTTCAGTGCTGAGCACCATCTATGAAACGTTTGCCATATCACTTTTTTGTGATCACATTTCTGCGGTCAGAGTATTGGTGCATGTTCGTGCCATTACAGCGAAAGAAAGCTTAGTTGCGACGGTGCAAAGCACAAGCGAAAGTAAAAACTAAGTAACTACTTGGCGTCTGTGACGAAAATAGCTGTAACATGTTTAAGAATACAAGAGTCAATTATTAATTGTACTACAGTAGTAAATTATCTAATAACGCTACCAATATTTATGTGAATTCGCCTGAGCTTTCACTCGAATATCATCATCCGTCAGTTCGGCAGGATGCGACGGAATCACGTTCAAAACTGAAATCGTATTATATCAACGAATAATATTTATATATCTCTGCACAAAACGGAAATTGCTATTTTACTCTGCTTCAACAGTTTATAGATTTGTTATGTTCTTTATCAAAGGTTTTTACCGGACTTGAATGAATTTTGGTCCAAACTTCGAGCGACATGATTAGAGTGACAAAACAAACAGGTTGGCATCTAAACTTCTCTCGAAATATTTCGTTTATAGTGCGATATCGCACAGAATTATATTTTCGAGCAGCGCAGCGGTATTAATTAGTTAAATGACCAGTAGTCGTAAGCAGTAACTACTGCACCGCAAACCACCTAACTAACTGGTTTTCATCGTATACATATTTGCGTTTTCAACCGTTCCAGAAAAAGTTATATATATGATGCTCTTACGCTATGAGTATCATAGAGACGTCACTTTGCACACATTAGAGAGTCGACACTTTGCATGATAAACAAGATTCAAGAGGTCAGTATAAGTGCATGTGTTTTTGGGCGGGTATTGTCGTAATCAGTAACGTTTCTACATTCGAAATAATTTTTTTTTGAAAAAAAACTCATGCGAAGATAGTAGAGAAAAGTTTGTTTCGATCAATCGATATGAATTTTGATATAATTATTTACTATTTTTTCACGGCTCTGTGCTTGCTCAATGTTTCTAGTTTTTACTTTTATAAAATATTGCAGTATGACGATGCTATTAATGTTTTGGTTGTTTACCTGTGTAAAAAGTTATTACCATTGCGTTTACTCTAGACAATAGAGAACATTAGTTCAGCACAATGTAGTATGTTCTTTCTAGTTCCTGAGCTCAAAGCTGGAAACATCTATACTTTGTTCCAAACTGTAGGCAAGGGTGACCGCGACATAAGAATCGTCAGCACGTTGCAACATATACTGCCCAAGCAAGGCACACCATAAAAGGAACTAAATTAAAAACCAATAGTCACAACTTTCGTGCTAAAGATAAATAATTCTGTTGCTAGGGTACCGTGCTAAATCAATGTTTTGTTAAACAGCAGCTATGGCTCAGGAATAGACCAACGGATATATGTAATTTTTACTATTGATCATCACCGTATAAATGTAAGAACTGTTTTTTGTAAGTCAAAAACTTTCCATTTTCAGGAATTAAACAGAGCTCTTTTTTAGACCAAAATCACGTTTAGTTGTTTTCGTCTGTAACGTGATAACCGCAAAACGTGATAAAAAAATTGGTTCTTTTCCATTATCCCCGAGCCCGAATTTTGTCAATTTTAAAGATACAGAGCTGATTTTGGTATCAATCGATCCAGCCCGATGCCGCGGCTCAGAAAATACTCATTTTACCCACGTCCCTGAAAAAGATTTTTTTCGATTTTTTGATGTCCCAATGGTCTCTCTCCCCTTGGGAATCCAAAATTTTTTTCGGAATATGAGTACCATTCGACTCGGCTTGATGAGAGAAATCTACTGGTGTGTAGTTTATTGAGATTTACGCTACCGTTAGAAAGTTATTAGGCCCAAGTAACCCTGATGGGCGGTACGTTATAACGTTAGAAAAAGGAACTCGCGGTGCGGCAGCCCCCCCCCCCCCCCACTTAGGCTAATGCTTAGTGTATGTCTCGTATAAGGACCTCAGCTTAGGCTAAGGCTAAGGCTTAGGCGTAGAAGATCGAGAACGGCATGGCCTGCATTTTATTTTCGCCCCACAGGGCTACTTTTTCCCTTAAAACTTTGTAACAGTGGCGTAGATTTCAATAAACTGCACACCAGTACATTTCTCTCACAAAGCCGAGTCGAATGGTACCGAATATGACCATATTCGGAAGAAAAAATTTTCTGAGTTAACAAGGGCGGACCATTAGAGACGTCAAAACACCGAAAAAAATTACAGTGATGTGAACTGTAATTACTGTAATGTGAAAAAATTACAGTATTTTCTGAACTGCCTCATCGATCTGAATCAATTGATACCAAAATCAGCTCTTTATCTTCAAAATTGACCAAATTCGGGCTGGGGGATAATGGAAAAGAATCTAAAAATTTTCACAGACATGTAACTTGTGCTACTGCAACAGCAGGCCTGATATTTCCCAATAGCTGTTTTAGCAGCGAAATACAGAGCAGCTAGAACTAGTTTTGTGTCAAAAGGTGCTGTTGTTATTGTTACGATAGCTTGCGGACAGCGGTCCGAAATTAGTTTAAATTTTGACAATGGATGTACCAGTACCTATAAGCTTATACAGTAGATATTTTCGTAACGTAGACCAAAACACAGCATTGATTACTAAAAGCATCATGGTTTACCTATATTCGTCGTAAATAGTTTATAGCTTTAGAACGTGATGATTTCCATGCATGTATCGATTTTACGACAAGCGGATGCTGTTAAGTTCATCCCAATATATATGGCTACGAAATAACCCGTGAAAAAATGGCACTGCCTTGCTGGGGAATTTAAAATCTTCAGAAATCACGATTATTGAAATAAATTTTGTAGATTCGTACTCAAAGCGATATGCTGAGTTCAAGCCATACCGAAATTTTGACCCACCTGAAGCTATTTTTAAAATTTTCGGTTTTTCAGCCCTATTTTCCAAAAAGTCCCTTGAACCTGAAATACGAAAAAATTATTCGATCAAGCTAAGTTGAGCACCAATGGATCTGCTTCGACGAGAGAAATCGAGCGATACTAATTTTGGAGCCACAGGCCCAGTAGTTACCGAAACAATCCAAAAACACTCAAATGTAGCAACTCAATCCCAGCCAGTAATCACGGTATTAAACTATTAGTTAAAGCACTAAGCCTCAGCCTAAACCTAAGCACTAGGCAGTACTAAGCCTACGCACTAAGTCTAGGCTTAAGCACCAAACTAATCCTAAGCACTCAGCAATAGCCTAAGCCTAAGCTGTCCTTCAATTTATAACAGCTTTCTATATATCATTTTTAATATAACATTTTTAATTGCATTCCTTTTAGATAAGCAATAATGACCGGTCGACCCCGTAATCAACAATTCAATATTGTCCCCGTTAACAAGGCCTTCCTTCCCAAAAAGTTGGTTACCCGACATCAACAACACTTTCATTCAAATCTCGCGAACTCCGTTTCAACTTTAGAACTGTCAGGCCGTTTGCGGTTTATTATTAACTGTAAAATCGTATTTGTGAGCATCCCTGCTATCTAGCTAAATGTGGTCAAGCTCCCTGGCATGACTATTTGGATAGCGGTGTACGGCTATAAAATTGTCGCTGAAAATTTTCTCTCCGAGAAAATTCCTTATCTACCAATCACCACATCTCCCTTGACAACGCTGTATTTCTTATGCAAGCGGACATTGATAATTCAGCCATGACTGAATCAACAAATAACATATCATGAACAAGAATACGTTAACAGATTGGTATAATTATTGTCTTGGCAATGCGGTATCCTTCCATCATGAGAACTGGCACCAATTAATGATAGGGGGCTCCCGAAAGGAACATAGAAATATACGAATCTATGTTTTTTCCCCAAAACTATCATCGTGGGTAACGTCGTCGTAAACATGGTTGGGTATAAGCATGATCGAAAGAGAAACACAGCCTTGTCTCCTTTTTCTAGTTATCGACCGTACCAGTCAAACAATAATGCCATTTTACATTCGCATACGAGACGGTACCTGAATTTTAACCTATAGTTTCGTCGTGTATGTCCACGGCATACGGAATTTTCCCAATCCGAATCGCTAGCGTCGCGAAGTGGTCAATCATAACAACCGCCAATTCGTCAACGCCTACGTCCCCGCTGTACATACTTAAAATATCGACTGATTATGGAGTCGCTTAAGCAATTCATCGGCATCCGCGCAGGCGTCAATCACGAACTCATCAATCGTTACGAAATAGAGTACACTTGGCGTCAAAAATTCAAACACTATACGCTCGGCAAGACGATTGCTCAAATCCACGATAGCTACCCACATAAAATGTAAATGTATAACATATTTCCTATAACTGAGTTTTAGAATTTTAGATACATCTTCACTTTAATCTTGAAAGTATAATCACCACTATAAGCTCACCATACCAAATTATACCGTTTTAATACTTTTCGGCTGTCTAGCACGCTTATTTCCCGAAAATATAGCAAATATAATCCTACGAAAGGTCTCTCTTATACTTAGCGACCCCCGTATAACAGAACCCAGACGTTATAGTCAAATCATCGCATACCAGATTTAGCTGTGAAGTTTTTCCCAATTTATCGTACTGCTACAGCCCGAAGTATTGTCAACTTATATTTTTTTACTTTTGAAACTAGTTCTTTCTGCATCAAATAACATAGTCCCTCGTACACCGAACTAGTAACCCTGGAACTAAGCCATATCTGTATTTGAAAACTGCTGGTTTTGTACGTATTTTGACCACAAACCAACTTAATCCATACATCCATTGTCGAGTGTGGCCAAAATTCGAAAAAACCTGAAACTCAGATGTTGACCTTTTCCGCCTCCCTCAACTTTATTAGGTGCTCATGCTGAGCCTCACGTTAAAAAACAGTGCCTCAAAACCTCTTCCTTTTGTTTCCGCGTAAAAAGTATTCCGATGAGTGGGCTTGGGGAGTTGAGTATTTGAAGCGCACGTTTAGGCGTTTAAATGCCCAAAAAAGCGTCTTTTGCACTTTTTGCCCGATTGAAAACCCAGAATAGACAACGATCAAGCATAGCTGTGTTGTATGAGATAATTGGGAACCCAGTGGTCTCTTCTTGCAGTCTATTACTTATTGATTTAGCAAACACAATCTTTTATTTGAATGTAGAAGATGTCTCAATGGTTAGTTAGGTTACCACGAAACATATTTATGCCAGCTCAGCATTTTGGTTTTTCTCATTAATAAGTTAGCCTGAAACTTGCATAAAAATATCTTATGAAACGGGCGAACGCTGCTTTAGCGTTTCGGCCCAAAACAGCTTACGCGGTGGGCCGCATATTAAAATAATTATTTGAGCGATTGTTTTGAAACACAGTTTAGCACTAATCATTAACTTTGGTCGGTAAAGAAATAGTCTTATGTGTTCTACCTGAACCGATGCAGTTTGTACACCGGTCATAGTACACTCATTAGCATCAAATAGCATATACAATTGATTGTTTCCTGATCGTACGATGTCCAACGTGTCTGCAATTTTTAGGTTGTTGTTGCAGTCAATCTATCAAAATGATTCATTAAATTTTTATCCTAATATGCTGTAATTTTTATAATATTTTGGAACATTCTATTGACGTGATCCAACATTTTCGCGAAAGCAAAGCAATATGTGGCGACCGTAATGTGGTATGGGTGTGTGCGCTTAACAAACAAAAAATATGAACAGAAAAGAGTATCTGCTGCAGATTGAACCATTCCCCACACGTTTCTTGTTATGTGGTATGGGTATGTGCCCTTAACAACAAAAAATAATGAACAGAAAAGAGTATCTGCTGCAGATTGAACCATTCCCCACACGTTTCTTGTTATGTGGTATGGGTATGTGCCCTTAACAACAAAAAATAATGAACAGAAAAGAGTATCTGCTGCAGATTGAACCATTCCCCACACGTTTCTTGTTATGTGGTATGGGTATGTGCGCTTAACAAACAAAAAATATGAACAGAAAAGAGTATCTGCTGCAGATTGAACCATTCCCCACACGTTTCTTGTTATGTGGTATGGGTATGTGCGCTTAACAAACAAAAAATATGAACAGAAAAGAGTATCTGCTGCAGATTGAACCATTCCCCACACGTTTCTTATTAAGCCACGATAAGTACCGGGCCATTCAATAAATAACCACGGAACTATTACAATACATTGGTTAATAACCACACTATTTGTATTTGGAAATTTCTGTCGACTTCTGCAATGTGGCGAAAACTTCACTATCTTGAAATATTGTTAAACGCAGATTGTTTCACTGATATTATCATACAATATAGACAATAATATGAATACCTACCATAATATATACTGTATCATAGTTGTCCAAAGCCTGACGGTATCGGGCGGTAACACAGGGGTAATTAAAACTTCTCGGGTCTTTCTTAGAATTTAATAAGCCGTAAAAAGTGAATATTAAATATCTTTGTACGATTTTACTTTGCTCGATGAAGCCGTTCAGAAAACATATTTATGATTTTGGCCAGTTGAAGAAATTTTTTGTAATTTTCTGGGTTATCGAAAACTTCGAACATATTTTTCCTCAACAAATACATATTTTTGTGTACCATTTGAGTCGCTCTAGAAACTTAATGGTATGGAAATTTGTATAATATGCCATAAGTCTCTAAGGTCCATCGTCTCGTGGAGTGTAGATAGTTTCGGCAGGTGTGCGGAAGTCCGCGTGGAGAATTGGGTGTACATTTTTGAAATTTTTGGAATTTAAGAAATTTCCAGATTTTGCTCATAATTTCCAAATTTTTGAGAAAATTTGTAAAATGTTAGCCAGTTGTCTAAACATTTATGCGCGCCTTGGGCACGCGTTATAGTTAACTTATAATTTTTTAAGTTTCTCTTGTCATTTTTCTTTTTGCCGGCCTGTAGCGGGGTTGGCGTCTGGAAATTGTGGCTTACGAAGCATCGGCTACCTAACGATTCTTACATCACGTCTATGTACACCATCGTTCGCGTTTCTCATACATGCTCATCTCAGAATGAAGGTAAAATTATCCAGCGTACAAATCCAAAACCAAATGCCACCTTGACTGAAGAAAGAAGTGTGAGAAGGACCTACCTACATCGTGTTATTGTATTGAATCGTCTAAAAACCAAGTGAAACATAGTTATAGAGACAGCCTTGTGTGACTGTATAAGTTCGGAGAAATTCAAAAGCTCGCCTACTGAAATGACCACGACATTAAAGCTAAGATGAAAAATCACAGCTCCTCTTTGAGCTCTGTGTCCTCTACTCACTCGCTTTCCAAACGTGTAGTGCTGTTTTGTAAAAGAATCTCGGGTTCTTTGTGCTCTAGTACTTGAGTCACAATAGTAGACGCTGGACCGTAAGAACCAAAAATGTTTTTGGTGTACTCCGCGACATTGCAATAGAAATATTTATCAGGGGTGTGCGTTTAATATGACAATACCAGTTATCGGTCAATACTGTAGAAATAACATCAATCCAGAAAAAACGAGAAAAGTTGTATTAAACCGTGAATAACATTTTATCCGAAGCGAAGAACAAATGGTCACTTGTCACATGCCGGTGTAGGTTTGATGAGTTAGGTGATCAGCCGAAACCCGATACAAGATTTAGAGCACACCATTGTACAAAAATTTCCCATAACGTAAAGTTCGTGAAAATATGGGGCTGGTACCACATATGAGACTTCGGTGTCATTACGTCTCCATATACCCCCAAAATCCAATATGTGGGACATGAAAATCTTTTTATTTTATTTGGTGGCCTAACATTTTATGTATCTTTATTTTATTTCAAATTTACACCCGGCACTAATTACATCTTACAACTATAACTGCTCACTATTCTACTGGAATTATTTACTAGTAATATATAATACAATGTTTAACCACTTCGATTCTGCGTTTGAAGATAGCGACAAACGATGGTACTGATTATAATCCTGTAAACTTTACTATAATTAACTTGATGAATCGGATGAATACGACTCAGATGTGGTTCCAGGTGATCTCGAGGGTGATTTTGTCACGGTAGCGCAAAACGTTGATTCAGCAGCAGTTTTAGTCCTATCGGCGCAAATAAAACCTATATTAATGAAATTAAGCTCAGACAGGACGGCGCAAGACGAATCGTGTATTTCAGAATTTAACAGCCAACAAGTTCGACCACTGGACATTTACAAACTATTTCGCAACGACGAAATATTGAAACTAATTCTCGAGTAGACTACTCTAACTCGAAAGCTGGTCAACTAATAAGCTCTAGAACTATCTACTACAGATATTGTTTGGACGAGTGAAGACCAGCTCGAAAAGCACAAATTATTGAGGCCATCGTAATCATCCAGCGTTTGAGTATTGTCAATTTGCCAAGTGTAGAATAGCTTTGGGGTTCTAAATACCAAACGAAAATATTTGACTTTCCGACGCGACGATTATTTCAGTTTGGTTTCTCGGTGGTTGAACTTCGCTGACAATGAAGTTTTCAACACCTCTGATCGCTTTGCGATTACAGCGCCTGTTGCGTAGACCGGATTTAAATATATTGACCGTATTTGTGCCCGGTTAAAATTTGACTGTTGACGACACAACAATCCGTTGGTGCGGTATACTCCATTACCGACAATTAATTCGCGGCTTATGACACAAATATGACATTTGATTGTATAAATTATGCCAGCCGACAAGAACCACTGTTGATTTCATGGTGTACGCCGGAAGACATTGTATTGCCACGGACTTGGCCACAGAGATATGCGCGGGTACGGGTACCCGCAGCTCAAGCCGGGTACAAGCTCAAATATTGAGCCGGCGGGTGGAGGGCACCCACGGGTACCGGTACCCGGGGGTACTGGCCTCAACACTGTTGGAGCACTCCCACTGTCAAAATTCCCTCATGTTCGTGAGATTTTCCTCATGTCTGTCACCCCCCCTACTCGGTCGAATCTCCCATGTTCAACAAGTTCCAAAATTTTTTTATGTCTGAAAATTTGTTTCCTGTTTGCAAATTGTTTTTAAACATATTTATAATGCTAAAATAACGCTTTTTAGCTTGAAAATACATTCACGGTAGTAAAAATGCGTGAAAGTATAGAAATATTTAGTATTTTTAAGCAAAATTTACCCCCCCCCCCCCAACTTTTAATTTTTTCCCGAGAATAAACATGGGGTCCCCCGAAGTTCCCCCGCCACACTTTTTGAGGACTGTGGACAAGCCAGGGGTACCCGCATGTTTCGGAAAGTAATCGCAAAATATTGGTACAACCCCGAGTACCGAGCAATGCTCCACTTGACAGAATAGCCACACATAGTGTTAAATATTTTAAACGAGTCGGGGTTATCTTTATTAGACGCTGTAGAAGCCTGTAAGCGGTTCAGTTTACATTGCACCGTAGATGCTACCACGGTTCCGTTTACTTTGCGCCGTAGATGTTAATGGACTATTCATCTTTGGTGTACATTGTAAAACAAACTAGGCAGTTCCCTTTACTGGGCGCTGTAAAAGCCTATACACAGTTCCGTTTAGTGGACGCCGTAGACCACAAGGAGGGTCCCTTTACTAAACCCTGCAGAAGTGAAAATTACGGTATCTCTAGGAAGCTATAAATTATTGTGCTGGGCACGGGGCGGGCAATTCCACTAAATGCCAGCGAGCTTCCATTTTGGTGGTTGGTTGGGCGGTAGGGAGATTGGCTGCGAAAGCGAATCACGTCCTTGTCGTGCAGCCTAGGCAGCGAGAGATCACTGGCGAAGAATCCGCATAAAGCAAAAATCGAATTGAGGTTAGTGATCTGTAGCTAATGCCACCATTAGGGGTTTCCTGTTTCCTGGTGGAAATATTTTGTTTATATACGTGTCTGCTAAAACAGACACACATTGACTGGTACCTGTTTTAATAGTTCATTTGGGACAATTGGGAAAGATAGACAGTTGCGACAATTTCGACAACTGGGAAAAAAGACAATTGAGAAAGAGAGACAGTTGGGACAATTACAACAATTTGGAAAGAGAGACAATTGCGATAACTGGGAGACACGTATGGAGCAATTTGGAAAGAGATAACTGGGACAATTTCGACAATAGGGAAACAAAGACAGATGGGATAATTGCGACAATTGGGATAATTACGACAATTGGGAAAGAGAGACAATTGGGACAATTGCCACAATTTGTAAATAGAGACAATTGGAAAAGTTGCGATAATTACAACAATTTGGAAAGAGAGACAATTGCGATAATTGGGAGACATTTGAGACAATTAGGAAAGAGTGAATTGAGACAACTGCGACAATAGGGAAAGAAAGACAATTAGGAAAGATACACACTCGAAACAATTACAACAATTGGGAAAGAGAGACAATTGGGAGTGAGAGCTAATTGGGACAGTTGCGACAACTGGGAATGAGACACAATTGGGGCAATTACGATAATTCTAAAAAAGAAACAGTTACGATGATTGGTGCAGAGGGAAAATTGGGACAACTTGCGACAATTGGGAAAAAGAGACAATTACGATAATTGGGAGACATTTGAGACAATTAGGAAAGAGAAAAGTGGGACAACTTCGACAATAGGGAAATAAACACAGAGGGGATAATTGCTACAATTGTGAAAGAGAGACAATTGGGATAATTACAATTGGGAAAAAGAGACAATTGCGATAATTGGGAGACATTCGGAACAATTAGAAAAGAGAGAATTGAGACAACTGCGACAGTAGGGAAAGAAAGATAATTGGGAAAGAGACACAATCGGAACAATTACAACAATTGGGAAAGAGAGACAATTGGGACAGTTGCGACAATTGGGAATGAGAGACAATTGTGGTAATTGGGAGACATATAGAGCAATTTGGAAAGAGAAAACTGGGACAATTTCGACAATAGGGAAATAAAGACAGATGGGATAATTGCAACAATTGGGATAATTACGACAATTGGGACATTTGCCACAATGCAGGTTTCACATAATAATGAGTGCAAAAAGTGGGCAGTTTTGTCTCTAACCGCCTGCAAGAAACTAAAATCTATAATGGACGGCTATATGATATTTTAGTTTCTTGAAAACGGTTGCTAGAGATTTTTGTCTTTAATGACTGCTTGTTAGATATTTAAATCTCTAACAGATAGCTGTAAGAGATTTTAGTCTTATACAGATAGCCAATAAATACAAAAATCTCTAACAACTAGCTGTTAGACACTAAAATATGTTGCAGCTAGGCATAACAGATTATTGTCTCTAATGGCTAGCTGTTAGAAACTTTTGTCTCTTACAGCCAGCTATAAAATACTATTGTCTCTAATAGCTGGCCATTAGATATTCAAATATCTAACGGTTGGTTGTAAGAGATTTTTTGTGTTACAGCTGTCTGTAAGAGACAAAAGTCTCTAACAGCTAGCCATTAGAGACAAAAATCTGTAACAGCTAGTCGTTAGAGATTTTAGTTTCTTATGGCTAATTGTTAGAAATTATTGTATTTCACGGGCATATATACGTAAAGTTGCATGTAGGAACTGACAATAACGCTTGCTTACTGTATAGCGTGCAAGGATGCATCTCAGAAACAAACTATAATCGTAACGATAGTAACACCCATAAGTGAATGGGCGTACAGAACAGTATACATATCTTGATGGAACAACAACGTTGTTCCTTCAATTATCCTTCGATTAATACAATATTTACAACATGTGTATCTGTGTTTACTCATATGCCTACATATATAAGCTAGCTCAATATTTTATTGTTTTATGTTTGTTTCATGATGGTCTTCTTATCTCATTGTTTTTCGCTCACTTGTCAGTAGATATTCGGTGCAAATATAAAAAAATTGACAACACATCTTACTAGAAAACGTAATAAAATATAAAAAGTGAGCGGAGCGATAGGCCAAGTATTTAAATCACGTTTTAGACAATGATATCAAATCCACCATACAATATTTTTTATAATACAGATATAACCGAATTTTTTTTAAAAATATTATATAATTGTTATTGCAGTTATGTTCTAAACATATTTACGGTGCTGAACTTCTCTTCCAATGTATCATTTGGCTGCTAATGAAAACGCAAGTAGGATAAATGCTTTCCCCAGTATTTTTCGATTTTTTATTCGTAACCATACCGGAACTTATCGTTAAGTTCATGCAAAATGCCAGGCGTGGATGGAAAGTTGTTTACCGCTTCGGTATTACGTTCAAGTGGGGCTTTTTCGACATGGAATGCCAAATTTCCTAGAAATGTTCAAGTTTTCGTTACCAACTTAAATATGGTACGGCTTTATGAATGTAGAGCTGTATAGTATGTGTGAATATATATTTTGTTGTTGTTTGTTGAACAATTTGTTGCACAGCCAATGTATCTTTCTCTAGGTATATAATCCAAATATTATTGAAACAGCGATCACAAAATCAATATTATTGTATTTTCTTGATTCTGTTGATCATAGCCTAAAATTCCGGATTTCACTCATGGGTAACCTGTGGTGGCGAACTAAGGTTATCTGGTGGAAACTTTTTGTTGCTCTAAAAATCTAATGAAACATCAGTCGACAGTATATACCGCAAGAATAGTTCAATATGTTAACCTAACAATAATTATCATATGTGTCACTTAAATTATTTACAGACATGTATATTTTCTGGTTTTTGTTGCGGGTGTGTTGTGATAATATTCCTCGTTAAATTAAAATTGTCATCATTTAAATGTGTAATAATTGCATTGATATATTATAATATATTATAGTTTTAATGTGGAGGCTCTTTAAATATAGTCTTTCATCTGCCGCCTTTTCATTTCCAACGCTGCAGTGCAATTCTGTAAGCTAGCAAATCCCACTTCGAATTAGTAGTAAACATACATCCATAAATTTATATATTGTATTATACACTTGAATTTTTGAGGTTATTTAAACTATTAATAATTGTAGAATATAATAATTGCATACGTTACTCGGCTAGCACTTCTTACCCTAACAACCTCGAATAATAATTCCATGAATTGTTTGTTTAATTATAACGATGTGGTGATTGAACTGAAAAAATAAAATATCGATTGAACAACTCGCACGAAATATATAATCTATACATATATGATATAGTGCTAATGGGGTGTAGGGAGTTATTCCTCTGCCGGTCGAACCCCTCTAAGCAAAGATTACTCGATTGAGGCTTCACACCATCCTCTTTGCTCCTGGCGGGCGAACAACGTTACAAAAATTTTATGGAAAACCATTGGAGGGCCGGGAGGGCAAATTTTTGTTACCATCCTGATCTACTCTCTCCCCCGCTGAGAAACTCTCCCATCAACCCGTTATCCGGCGCACTTTAGGCAACTATTCTATATGTATGTATCGACGCATATATACAGCTGTGTACGTGTGGGCAAAATACTTCAACTAACATCAAGATATCCTCGCATACGCATTGTGACCCAAATACAGACTTTTAAATTTAATATTA
Source organism: Trileptium ribeirensis (assembly GCA_030248225.1). Taxonomy (NCBI): domain Eukaryota; kingdom Metazoa; phylum Nematoda; class Enoplea; order Enoplida; family Thoracostomopsidae; genus Trileptium; species Trileptium ribeirensis. Next base: position 45,145 of record JASANE010008682.1, read on the forward strand.
TAACACTATAAGCGTACCAACGGTGTCTTGGAATTTGCTCACGCCAGCGGAAATTGTACACTTTATATCGGTGGCTTTGCAAGTTTATCATTATACATTTCAACACTAACTGCTGTAACTAGATTCCTTATAGTTGATTTTTCGGCACTGACTACATCCCAACATGGAAGAGCAAGAATCGACCTGCTTTCACAACGAATATCCTAACAATCCTTTCGTGCAACCAGCTACTTAAAACGGTACCATGCTAACACATTTCGGAATTGACCTGATCTATGTACATGGTTTTGATGGGCGCGCCGACTTAAGAAACCACGTAATTTTTCGAACCAGACCTTTTAGTTCTTAGCTATGCAGGGCCGTCTAGTTTTCCAACCAGGGTTCAAAATAAGAAACCACCTAGCTATTTTGACGACTGCGCTTATTTGCAAAGATAGGGGAGCTATCATGTCTACCACAGCTATATCCACCAATGGTGGAATGCAGTGGGTCTAGATCCCACCTTTTAGACAGCGCCACTGACAGCCAATTTTATGTTTATAAATGCGTTAGGATATGATTATATTTGACTTTAAGAAAATAAAAGTAATGATAGCAATTAGTAAAATACGAAAAGGAAATAAAAATCTTAAATGTAACCATTATCGCGGCAGAGTCCCAGAGTTCCGTTCGATGTGAATGTTAGACTGAACCTAATTATTGCAACGAGTGTACGAAATGGTGGTATTCTTACTTTTGCACAAACTGAGGGAAGGTAATATCGCACTTAATGGCGTGAAAATCTTTTGAGTTATGATGAAACCATTAAAAAGCAAGTTTTTGGTTACCCAAAATCCAAACAAATGGTTGAATGTTGTAATAGGAAAAACAAACAAAACGTTCGGAACTTGGTCCTTCAATTTTCATATATTATAATTAATAAACTACAATTGTCCCGCGATTACTTGACGATATTGTCTAGTTGCAATTCTTGGCGAACCACCATTCCATCTTAAAATATTACGGTCGCTAATATCCGAAAGTATATGATATGCCTTGCCTAAATTTCGGTTTATATTAAATGTTAGAAAATTTCCTCGCTTGAAAATTGAAATGTTAGAAAATTTCCCATTTCATAAATTAGTTCCCATTACATAAGTTTTGTCGCAAGTTGTTCCTTTTGCTCGCTTTCCTGTTCAATTATACATGGAATTTTCTGAGGTTTTATCGACGAATTCAGAGGCCGAATGCAAATGCTTTTCTAGAAATAATGACGTCGTTAAGTCTAAACTATCCAACAGCAAACAATATTATCGCTGCAAGTTTTTTCGTGCATTTCCCTCATGTCCCT
>JASANE010008684.1:0-35110 GCA_030248225.1 Trileptium ribeirensis
AGACGCATTTTTGTGGTTTCTAATTCATTGTTTAACAATGAACAGAATTTAACAATTCATTGCCTTCATTGACTATATTGCAGCTTTGTCAGGCGGGAACTGCGATAAGGTGTGTGCACCTATATGGTAAAAATGAAAGATGAAATCAATTGCATTTCACGTTTTAAATTCACGTGTACTTTTACTCGATTTTAATCGACTCGATTTGATTTCTTTTTGTAAACGAAAATGATTTCAACTTGGCATTTGTAGAACTGACTTCATTCGATTTGTTCCCACTTAAGCAAATATAGTTTCAATCCCACTATAATCATAGGTGTCGGTGGTGTGGGAGGTGCTAGGGGACTGCTCCCCCTACGGGCCAGATTCTTCGAGCCATAATTACTAGTGGCTCTGAACCCTCCTTCCCCGCCACGCACCAAATACGAGCGAAAAATTTGCAAATATCACCAATGTGGGTTAATCGGCAAAAATCGGGATAAAATTCGCAAAAATGACGGCGCGGAATCCCCTTTATCCGGCAGTCTATCCTCCTAAGCCGACGGACCTTGGATACCTATGCAAAATAATACTATCAACTATGTGAAATGGAAGCCATTCGTTCACATCAACCAGACTGGCAATAAATAAATGTGTTTAACAGACAACTGTAGTTAAAATTTCCGTCAAAAGTAATCTAAACAGAATTGTTTTAAATAGAGTAGTTTTAAAACGGGTCGATTTAAAAAACAGGCGTTATAAAACCAGTGAATTTCATTATTTCATATTTTATAAACTTAATTTAAAACGATATCATTTAAAAAATCAAGAACCGAAATCCATTTTCAGTTTCATCATAACTATGTCCTAATTGTGTCGTTGTTGTCGCATTAATTCCTCTTACCTTATAAAAAGAAGTAATTGTAGAAGCCACAGGTGACTTGTTATTCGATTTCCAACATTTTTCGTTTAGAATGATTTGCCTTTGTATGCCATGTATTATATTATTCTACGTCTTTATATTGGTCGACGACATGAAATTTCGTTCATCTACAGAGTAAAAACAAATTTGTGGTACTGCAAGTATATACGCAAGTGCAAGCTTAGTACAGTTACTTTTAGAATATATTTTCTGTAGACGCAGTGCATTGTTGGGCCACCCCACCCAAGATATATCTTCGATCCATTGGTATCTAACTAAATTTCGCTTTACAGATACCAGAGTTTATAGTTTACCAAAACAACATTGGGAAACATCTGATAAAGTTTCCATTACGAATATGGGTGCAATAATATTTTAAAATATATGAAATACATAATGCCTACTTCAGTGTCTTGCAACCGCACTCATCTTTTATTTTAAGATATTTATTGTATTTATTATATATTGCACTGTATTTGCAGAACCAAATATTTGAGTTTTGGAAGTGGAGCAAATAAAGCTGTTCGTATTCTAACACTTAATCTTCTATTTATCATAAATGCACTGAAGTTAATAATAAACACAAATATTAAGCTTTTTTACATTTTACTTGACTCAACAGGTTTTGTCTTTCGACTAACTTTAAGGCAGTTTCTGTGTTATTTTTTGCCTCAAAATTATTTAACTAAGTTTCAATAAATTATTGTGATTAGTAGGGTTTTGCATTGTGTGTATGGAACTATAAATCATGTCTATTATAAACAGCGTTGTAAAATGATCTCGTAGGAGCTCAAAATCCGTGGTGGGTATTTGGTTGTCGGAAGAAACGGGGTGAGGGTTTAGTTTTTTTAAATTTCAAGAACTTATAATGTCCTCAATTTTCCACAATTTTTGCTAAACTGTTTCATTTTGCGGTAAAATATTCTCCAAATTTTTCCTATTTTCACCAAAATTGACCCAATTTTCCTAAATTTTCAAAAAATTCAACACCCGCCTGTGTCGCGTTGTCGTGCTGACTCTTTAGAAATGAGTAACTTCAGCTTGAGAGGATACGACCCTAAGGGTATTAACTCCCACCTCCTATGGACACCTCTGGTCTATGTATGTGTGTAGGGACAGCAATGATACAAGTTATACAAGCCGAAGCAGGAATCCAGGGGGCTCCCTCTTCTCGCATCGGACGCCCCCGCCCCAATGACCTGTTATACCCCCTACCTCATAAGGTTACGCAATCTCCTACCCCCTCCATGTCACGCGGGCATGTTTTTGCAAAAATAGCGCAAAATTGACAAAAATTGGGGGTGAAATTGGGAAAAATGAAAGTGTGATAATATGGGGAAAGGTCGTCAACATTTTGTCACCACCTCCACGCTCCCCCGAAGGCTTCTATCCCCCTAACACCGACCTCCGCCGACTTCAGAGCGTCGGCGTGTATGGTCTCTGTATATATATGTATATATGCGTGTTGGAACAGTTTTTAGCGCTAAGACAATATGATTCTCCATAACCCTAGCTGTAACAATGGTATCGTAGGAATTTTATATGAAATTAAAAACTTTCTTGAACTGGCTAAGAGATTTCATGGAACTTATCAATGCATTGTCCAATTATCTTGAACATATTGAATTTGCTTGGTGTTGTTTTGGACACTCTCCTGATCCTAGGTTTAGTCAGCAACCTGCGGCGTTGTCTTTTATCATGAAATCTATGAATATTGATTTCTAGTAATTAATGCGGATTACTGATAGCATATTGCTTTCGTAAACAAAATAGATAATTTATAACATTATATAAATTATATATTACATATATATATGTACGATTCTACGTATATATACATGATAAGACGCGTTCGTGTTTGTGAAATCCCGGTTTTTCTCAAATTTTCCAGGTTTTCACAGTCATTTTCCCGATTTTTCCAATTAAAACTACTTGATCTATGCAGTACCCGAAACCCTTTTAAACCGATTGAAAACCCCAAAAACGTCGGTCATACTAGACCCACCGAAAAGACATCAAGTATTAGTGTTTATCCTTGACAATCAAACCATCGTATTAAGGATGTCAAAATACATATCCTATATAGACTAGTCTTAATGCCCTGTACGCAATATAAAACCAAATTGCTGAAAGCAGACTATATTCTGGAAATTGAGTTCATTGACACTAAACACATTGAAAAATGAAGAAGCATGAAATATTCGTGCTTGTCTCTAGATCACCAAATCATAGTATTTAGCATACAAAAAACCTGGGAGTAACCAAAATTGCGATTTCGGTAAAATTCAGATTTTGGTTCCTGGTTCCGGTTCGGGCTAATTTTGCCGGAGTCGAAGTTCCGGCTTTACGTCTTTTGGATATCTAAATGGCCACATTTGCAGTAAATATTTTCCATTTTCGTGCAGCACTGTTCTTGGTATTATCTGTATACTGGTACCTTTGATCAGGTTTTTAATTATCCAGCAGCCTTTGCACCACCTCTACTCAACAGTTTATAACGCACATTGATATATCACAAATCAATCAAACACTAAGATAATATTTATGATTTTTTAATTTACTCCTTAGTCCAAAATTTGTTACCTATGTCCTGCCACAAAGAACTGTGCTGTTAATTTTGTTTTATCAGTTAATTCTCATCTCATATGCTCATGATAGCACAGAGTACAGCTATTTCGAGTGCTCTAATATGCCAAACATTGTGTAACATTTCTAATTCGCCTTTGAGAGAAAACGGGCGATCGTGGTTAGTCTCGGTTTATCGCTTAATTCTGGGTTTCAAATTCAGTTTCCTGAACACCCGAGAAAGACACTCTTAAGAAAAAATTGCACCCGCCGTAGTATTAGAGTAACAGGGACTGTTGTAATTTTTGAGTACACATTAGTGGCTGCTCGCTCAAGCGAAGGAAAGGAGGTGCCTGGTTGATAAGTGGAACGACTGTAATTTGGAATTTGGATTCATTAACGCTAAAGTCATCTATATCCTATGAAAACACAAATATTCGTGCTGAACTCAAGGTAATTAAACTATTGTATATAACTAGTAAGATACCTATATACAGACTATTCTTGATGCTTTGAAATCAATACATAACGAAACAAAAGAAAACAGACTACTTTTTGAAAATCGCGAACGGCAATGATCTTTGAACTCCCATGAAAAGTTATAGTATAGTCAAGTTGGACTCTATATAAAATATTCATATCAATCCTACTTAATACGACATTCGTCGTTATATGAAAACATGCAACAACATGCCGAAAACCAAAAAATCGATTTTTCTGGCATGGGGTTGAAGAACCATAGTCATTAGGAATTCGGACCCACAGCGCAAAAGGAATGGTCCCACAAAATAGTGTTGCTCCCCAAAGTTGTAGATCTCGATGAGCTGATTGCGGTCTCCGTTTTTCAATTCAAACCCTTTGTCGCGAGACATACAAACATGCTCACAGAGGGTAGGGATTATTATCTCCCGCCGTGGCGTCGGACCCATCTCCCAGGCGGACTAACCAGCCGCCTGGCTCCGAACGCGCTACCCCACCCCGGGTACATTAACTATGGTAAACGCATCCTCAATCATCGCGGAGAAGTCAGCCCTAGCGTATAAGTATATAAAACATTCAGGTTCTTCGATGCTTTTTGGGAGAAAAACAAAAAATTCAATTTTGGAACAAGAATTGGCGTCGTTTAACGATATCCTTGTATGCGGCTCGAGAAAGGGCGATACGTCTAGTGATGTTAAAATCCCAAAAAATCTATCTACCGATTTAAGACCGGCAATAAATTTTGTCAGCTTTACGAGAAATGAAAATGACGGACCGAACTCTGCGAGGTCGCGGCCTTTCAAATAATCTTGAAAAACGAAAACAAATTACCTAAACATATCTTAACAGAGTCCTTGACAGTGATAGGGAGCCGATTTACAAGCTATTTTAACGATATATATACTTTTAAAATTTTTAAGTTTTAACAAATTTTAAATTTCAAAGACTCTGTTGAATCGGGGACAACACCTATTTTGTGCCCCTGCCAAAACATGCCAAAATTGACCAACTTATTAACTCAGGCACGTTTTTTTCAGCTGAGAGGTCAATTTCATTTGATTGATGTTTTCCCGGTTTTTTTCAATTTAACACAGTTTTCCCTGTTTTGGTATTTTTAGCCAAATTCCCGGTTTCCCGGTCATTTTTTATTTTCCTGGTTTTCAAGGAATTTCAAAAGTTTTCCAGATCGCGGGCACCATATATACTGGAGCTGGAAGTGCCATGTTTCCAAAACTTCAAAATTTGTTTCCACGATCCAACGGAGTAGTTAATTTGTAAAAATTTTGACATGTAAATAAACGAATAATTACCTTAAAATGCTGTGAATTACGGACGCCATGGTCCCCTTTCTCTTGAATAAGCCTGAACAAAATCTACAATGGTATATATACACTTGTGAACTATATGATATGTATGTCCAAGACAAGGTTCATCAACCCGTTAATGCAGTAATACCTTGATATGGGTCCCACAAGACAAAATTGAGTTTATTTTCAAGCTTAGGCTAAACGTAGGCTTAGGCTTAGCATTAGGCTTAGAGACAAAACATTATACGGTTTGGGAGTTGACATGATACGCTAGGGGGATCCCGGACAAAGACTGCACATATAACAAAGTACAAAACTTGAAAATCAAGCTATAACACAGGTTGAGTGAAAATGTGATCCGTTTGCACAAATGGGATACAGCTGTCTATATTACTCCTATTTGCGTAACATTCATTGCTCCGGCCCTTTAGTGCTATAAACTTGTGGTAAAGACTTTTGATTTTTACCTGACATGGTTATCAGCACACTTCATATAAGTTGGCCCAAACAGTGCTCGCACAAGCTAAATTTTGTAAGATTGCGCTAATTCAACGGTAGTAAATAGCTAAAAGGTGGAGTACTTTTACACAAGTGTACTTTTGAGCGCTAAAAATTTAGTTTGCAAAACAATTTTTAATTTAGTACAAATATTTGGTACCACAGTGCAAAGAAGTTAAAAAGTGGGATATACATACAGCAACGATATTCCCACTTGTTTTGAATTATTTCGTAATTGTAAATTTGGTACCACAGTGCAAAGGATTTAAAAAGTGGGATATACATACAGCAACGAAATTCCCACTTGTTTTGAATTATTTCGTAATTGTAAATTTGGTACCACAGTGCAAAGGAGTTAAAAAGTGGGATATACATACAGCAACGATATTTCCACTTGTTTTGAATTATTTCGTAATTGTAAATTTGGTACCACAGTGCAAAGGAGTTAAAAAGTGGGATATACATACAGCAACGAAATTCCCACTTGTTTTGAATTATTTCGTAATTGTAAATTTGGTACCACAGTGCAAAGGATTTAAAAAGTGGGATATACATACAGCAACGATGTTCCCACTTGTTTTGAATTATTTCGTAATTGTAAATTTGGTACCACAGTGCAAAGGATTTAAAAAGTGGGATATACATACAGCAACGATATTCCCACTTGTTTTGAATTATTTCGTAATTGTAAATTTGGTACCACAGTGCAAAGGAGTTAAAAACTGGGATATACATACAGCAACGATATTCCCACTTGTTTTGAATTATTTCGTAATTGTAAATTTGGTACCACAGTGCAAAGGATTTAAAAAGTGGGATATACATACAGCAACGATATTCCCACTTGTTTTGAATTATTTCGTAATTGTAAATTTGGTACCACAGTTCAAAGGATTTAAGAAGTGGGATATACATACAGCAACGATATTCCCACTTGTTTTGAATTATTTCGTAATTGTAAATATGGAAAAATTATTCAGAGCCGAAGTTCTCAGCTAGCTGTGAAAAATTGCACTTTGGACTTTCGTTTTTCAGACTGTAACTGAAACCACCTTCCACTCGTGTAATTCTAGGAAATCTTCTTAAGTTATAGGAAATTTTGCCATACTTTGCAAATAAGTCTGTTTCTTGCAAAATAGTGGCATTTTTGAAACACTTCACATGCATAATTTTCATGGTCCTGAAAAGTTACGCAGCAAATTGCAAAAATAGCAGCAATGGTCCACTTACTGCAGGCATTGCTTTAAGAAACATACGAGCGTATAAACGGGCACTATACATTGTGTAAGTACAATTTAACATGATTCGAGTGGACTCTGTTTTTATATTTTAAACTAAAACGTTGGGCCATTAGTGCAATAAATTCGACAAAAATACGCAATTTTTGTTCCAAACCCACAGCTTTAAAGAAAAAAAGATAAACCAATATTTGTCGTAAACATATAAGTCGCCTAGTTGTGCCTTTTATATACTACTTTTTGGCTATGTCCAAGCAAAGATATAGTCTTCAAATTGCGCAATGCGGACGGTCTAAACGAAATTATATTGTTTTCTAATCTTTTATTTTATGATTTTAAAATAATTCGATGACAGTGTGTATCGTGAAGCAGCATGGTTCATATTAATTTCAATAAATTTATATAATTTTAAATCTTGCGTTTTTGTCAATCCGAGGAAAATGCAAAATCAGAATCTTCAAGTTGTGCCCAAATCATGGTACATATTTATGACACAAAATGTCTCATACATGCCGACAGGGTGCCCAACGAACAGCTATCACCAGTTCATTTCGCAATTTCGAAACGCAAAAACCTGCATAACATATAATGTACAGAAAACAAGCCACCCACCCGGCTGTCATGAGAACATTTTCATATTTTTGTCAATCGAAAAAGCCACCCTTCGGCACGTGTGAGAATGTTCATAATTACTTCGTCTTACCAAATATAAAATAAAGTGTTTACAAATTAATTCGGAAAAAAGTATTTTTCTGAGTGAACGCAAAAAGAAAAATTTCATAGTTTTCCTATTTATTTTTAATAATCGTCAGACACAATTGAAACGCTGTGAATTCTTCTGCTGCTTTGTGTTTTGTCTATTAACTGTTAGAGCGGCGTAGTATAATTTATACGACGTTCACGTTTTATGCAGGACCCTGCATGCGGAATTGTTGTCCGCCAATATTCTGTGCCATAATAAAACAGATGGTGTATGGCACGTCATCAACTATGGAGTCTAAACTTACCTATCGTTTTTCCTGATGGTGTCAAAGACACCATACACAAATACATTAACATAAATAGTGTAAATAACAGTATCGTGTAGCATAAACCAAATAATTTTTTATACATTTTATAGTATTGTCGATAACCATTAAAAATATTACACTACCTATGTATGCAGTTTTCAAACACCAAAAACGCCACAGTAGTGCGGAAGATACCATATAATGGATGGTAGCGTAGATATATAGGGTGGATAAAACTACCACGTGTGAGGGTTCTTTATAACTTTAAAGCCGCATTATTTTGAGCATTATGGAATTTAGTAGCTAGTACCGAGGTTTTCTTACATGAGCAAAGTATTACTCGAGTAAATACTGTCCTTTAACTGCACACCACCGTAAATAGCCGACTTTTACACATTTGACCAACCGGGCGCAACATAACAGGCATCCAGTATATCCATAGCAAAAACCTATCCTTAGTTTTGGAAAGCCACATCTATTTCGTCTAGTTCTTTATTTGGACGGACTGGAATTGAAGCTGCTAACCCTCTTAAACAGTAAGAAACCTTGTATAATAATTTTTATATCTTGTCAAGTTCATTCCTGCAATTGAAAGGGAAAACTTGATATGAGACTTAAGTAAAATATGACAAATATTTAGTTTGATTGTGAGCTCAGGCTTATCTTATCCTCTTAGGCTTGGCGTTAGATTTAGGCATACAAAACATATTATTCGAAAGATAGAACTTAGAATGATACGCTAGGGATGGCGGTGAAAACGTGATTCTAATTTTGTTAATACTTTTTACATAATTATATGTGATAAACAGAAACCGTTATGTACCTGTTAAAAAGTTTAGATAATTTATATTGTGGAATTATTCGTTTTCATAAAAGGTAGTCTCGAACACAATCAACGATAGATTTCTGCTAAAAATTTCAGACTAGAAAAACAGAAAAATAAAAAATCTAGCGGTATAACGCATTTACATTTACATTCACAATAGGATCACTCCCTTTAGAAACTTAATAATGGTGCGTTTTATTGAATTTAAGCAATGATCAAGGAGTTTGTACTTCATTAATAGATAGTTCACTTTGAAACTGAAATGGAAAGGTAACAAATTACCCCGAAATTACTGGGTGCTACAGAAAACCCACAAATTTTCAAATTATTGTGGGTGCTGAAAAAGGTTATGCGCTCAGTAATTTTGTGGGTGCTTATCTTATAATACAGTAATTACACAGTAATTTGAAAACTTCTGAGTGGTAATAAATTGCACGCACCCAGTAATTTTCTTGGTTCAATCAACACTCAGAAATTTGAGTTTCTGCAGAACAAGTTTTATCCCCCTCCTTCAATTTTAAAAATGACGATCTATAATTTAAAAATGATAGTATATTTAAAGCTAACTTGTTATACAACCAAATTTAATTTAAAGATAACTATGTATATTTCAGTCCACCGACTTTCTATCAACCAACTGTTCGCACAGGTCCTACAGATGTTCTTATGTCGCCGGGAGGTATTGTAATCCGAGCTTACTACAACGAAGCAGCCGAAGGATCACGATTTGAAGTAATAAAATATAACACCGTTTTAGTCATACATAATCATAGGAAGATAGGAGAATTATCCCCCTGGGGTGTCGGGTATTCGCTTCATCGCGAGATGTCAACCCCTCTGATAGGTCGCCCGGCACTCGTGTATAGTCTATAGTAAGACTAAATATTGCTTGATACTTATAGGTTACACTACCATGTTTAATTACACGTAATAGTGGTCGCTAATTAGTTAAGTATAACTAACGGTAATATGGATAATCATTGGTTCCTAGATCTTTAATAATATTACAACAGTACGCAATCCATTCAAGATTTTGGACGTTAAGATAAATAAATGCGCAGTGTTGGCGCACCTTCTAGGTTAAGTATAGTTCCCAGTGCATAAAAAATTTTGTCATAGGATGGTTTCCTTTGGCGTTGGGCGCGTCATTGAGGACACTCAAAATCCGTGTGATATGATAGCGTTTTCGGTAACACCAAACTATTACTGGCATACTGCAGCTTCTATACCTTTGGAGCCAGTAAACGCCAAATAAAATTGCAATTCAGATAATTAGGCTGTCTAATAATACTGTAGTATATCGCTACAAGTACTTTAGGATCATTTGCTTATGATGGGCAACCTAAAATCCGGCACAAATAAGGGTAATATTGTTGTCGTTGAGATCGACGAATCTCTTGTTGCTAAACGCAAAAAAGTTGGGCATGCCATATATGGTGGTTATTGTCCATATACGGGGATGGGTTTTCTTGGATTCGTTTATGACCGATCGGCAACTAGGTTCCTGCGCGAATCATCCAGCGTTTGCATTTCCCAAGGAAGTATCATCCATTCTGATCAATGGATGGCCTATGATAATATCACGCAAATACCTGTAAATCCAGCTTATCAGCATTTCACCGTCAACCATACTTAGAATTTTACATGCCCTATGACTGGCGCAACTGCAAATTATGTTGGCTGTTCCCGGAAAAAAAGCGAAGCAAAAGATAAGAATAATGTGTAGGACCTTCTAATACAATTAAATGTCACATGGATAAGTTTTTATGGCGACAACGATACGCAAATTCTGGAAATTAGGCATTAAACTCCATTAAGAATCATATTTCATTGCTATAAAACATGCAACACGGTTAACAATTACATATGGATTTCTGCAATATCGGATGTGCTTAATAGTCAATGTAGCAAAGATGGACGCAGGGTCGGATTAAGGTGCGCCCGCTGGTCGGGTCGGACCAAATCGGGTTGGGCCACACGACAGCAAAATATGATACTCAATAATATTCCCATCTCATCAATCAAACTAATACACAGATAATCTCATTAGATATTCACAAAGGTACATTCTGCATTATTTTATATACAAAAATTATTTTTGCGCCATTAGTAACATTAAATTTTATTACAGAAAAATAGTCGGAGCGGTAACACAATCACTGAAGACTTTCATTGAACCATGCTTGCCTTAGATTTTGTAGAATATATATTATATATGATCTAAAAAAGAAACAAAGTCGGGTTGGGCTGACACGGTTGTCGGGTAGTGATATACGCTACATATAGACGACTAGATGCAGCGAGTGTTTTCAAACACCGGTTTCGCGTAGTTCTGAATATATTGTCTTGCAAATTGAGTCAGCACTCTATTTTCAAAACAATCATGCAGATGTTGCCGCATCAACTGTTTATCATACAGCCTCTTGTCAGGTCGACAACTGTTGGCAAGATCCACTAAGAAAGCCACCGCAAACATAACATGGTGGCCAAATCGAGTTCCGCGTTGGAAGCTAAACGGCGATACATTATGGACACCAGTGTGTAGAACTGCTGGTTCATGACGAAGGACATAGAATCGTAAATTAGTGCACAATTAGTCGCCTAAGTAATACAGTGATTAAACATATTGTTGCTCGTCTTCATCTAGGAACAAATCATAGCAGATATAGCCCGTGGACAGCAGTTTATCATTTGGTCTAGGAATTAGTGGAAATTGGCTTCTGACATTTGGATGCACTGCATTGACATGTGTATCGCTGAGCCAAGTACCTTCTCGTATAACTTCATTTGTATCAGCCATAGTAAGGATTACATCATCAAAAATGCGCAATCGGGTATCCACATGTGAGGTAGTAGCACGAGTGTTGTGACATCCGCCTCCGTTTCTGGGTTGAAAGCCTCCTCCAACGGATGCTAATTCTATATCATATTCGTTTTCTTTGAAAATATGTTTGCTGCACTCAACTTAGTTTTAAGCTGCTTTCAGTCTTTGGAAATGTAATAAGATCGTTTACCCAACACTTCGGAAATACGTACAGACCTAGTCATCCAACACCCAGCTTATCCTTTTTGAGTGTTGCTTTTCGAGAATTTTTCAGTTGGATTTTTCTCCAACTTGATAACAAGGCTCTTTACAGTTAAAATGGTACCGCGTTTTCTGGTTTCCCTAACCGAGATTGACATTTTCACTGGCATCTGACCGTACGTATCAAACATGTTCTTCAATCTAGAGTATCCGACTGGCCAACTGTTCCTCGTTTGCAGATTTCGCACTGGCACGCTGATGCTCAAGTTCAATTGGCAATCGTGGCAAAGTCCCATATATCTGAAAAAGGTACTGCACTTTGTCGAAATTTGTGCATTAATCCGACATGAGAAGAATATCGAGTAGCTTTTTATCACAGTCGACGCCGTCCTCTCAGACCTTCATAAGTTGGGTTTCCAATGTTAGATGAAATCGACTGGCCAATCCTGGAGATTGCTGGGCTAAGCCGAAGACACTTTTGATACCAACTTGGGTGCATAAGTTGTCGTTGAGCCGACTGCAAAATGATGATCCTTGATCGGTTTGTAAGTGCTATAAGACGTATAGATCGTAAGACTTCATACCTACGGACCAAGTCAAAGATGCAGCGATAGTTACCGCCGTCTTATCGAAATTGCCAAAACTTCAGCACAGCGGGTTAAGTGTTGTGTTACAACACAAATATATTTATTTTCACTGCTTGTTTCTTTCAAAGGACTAATTAAATCCACTGTCCATATTCAATAAAAATCAAATAAACAACAGTCCATCAATGAAGCCCGCAGTATAGGTTAATGGGTAATTTCGTTATATTTCACCATAACAGGCGTATAATCAATCAAACCACCATCGTAGTTATAACCATCACCTACATCCTACATCTCCGCCGTGCAACTCTATTAGTTCTGTTTATCTGTTCACCAATGGTAACAGGAACTTCCGGTTCCAATGAAACAAGAGGCTTTTTCCACCTCCAGTTGTGTTAAGTTTTAAAGATTTAAAAGACATTTACAGTGTAATTTCCGTTCTTGATATATGTACTCTATAATTGGGGCAGCTTTTAAATAATCCATAATCGCTAACGATACCACTGAAATAATAACCGTTTAACTGACCATGGCAGGGGGAAATATTGCAGGAGGAAAATATGGCACGACATCGGTAGCCCGATACCCCTTACGCGCGGCAGGCGCCGAACCCACAGGTACCGCCGAAGGCGCCCTGGACACCCTGACCGCACCGACCGACCGGTTCATCCCCCGGCAAGTCCAAGGCCGTCCCCCAGGACCCGATTATCCCCTGCGACCTCTAACTTTGTGCATGTATGGTATTAGTAAACATTAAACGTTGGGCCTACCTGTTGAATTTTGTTTTGAAGAAATACCTATTTGTTAAACACATTGAGCGACCGGTTTAATTATTTGCTATATATTAAAATTTGTTGTTTCAGAACTATATATACAATTCACTTAGCACCGATTGCGCACAAAGTTCGTTTTTCTTTAAAACAAAAGAGGCACTTCCGAATATAGGAGTTGAAAATCTATTCCTTCAATTACAAACAAAAATAAACAAATCAAGTTAGCATCAAAGTTATGTAAAGCTAATGCTATAGAAATATACAAGTGAAGTTTTGTTGAAAAATATCACTGTACACACTGATGCAGCCTAGTTAGGAAGTTTTAACCTTGTTTTCCGTACATATCTTTAGACAGCAGCTGGGCAAAACCAAGCAACTGTGATTGCCACACATCAAACCGATTGCTCACATCTAGGAAAATTATCTACAACGGTAACACGCCAATTTGTGCTGCCTCAGGTAAATACCGTTAGCTACAGGTTTGCTACTACGTCAGTGACAGGTAGCAGTTAATTCTTTAATGAATATTCAAAAACGAGATATTCTGTATATAAATTCAGTTGTGTGGGTAGGTGAAAACGCCAAACTTGTACAATGAATACGAATCTTCGAATAGTTCGAAATTTAAAGGTAGGTACATTTATAGGAAATGATTTTTCAGTACTTCCACTGTTTCATCGACCAAAGCGACATAATAATTTTCTTACTACAACAATCTTATGTAAAGTCTTATACACTAGTAGCTCTATCCAGATTGCAGAACGTAGTGAATCATAGGTACACCTACGCTTTTTGCGTGTACAGCCAACCAGCTCTTGATAGCATTCGTCGATATGTGGTATCACGCAATACCGCACAAGTTAGAACAAAACTAACACCGGCAATAAGTTTCCAATGCTCCAAAACCCCCAAGTGCAAGCTATCAAGTCCCAGGACGGAACAGTAAAATTAGTAATTTTGTGTCGATATACCATGGCGGCGCCATACATCCTCCCCATAGAACAATGGATCGCAGAGCAAAATGAACACCAGCAATGAGTTTGCCATGCCCAAACCCCCCTTCCCCCAATTAAAAATTTTCAGCCGCCCAGGACGTCAGAACAAATTCTCGAATTTTGGGTCGAGGAATTACGTGAGTGCCATACCTCAAACTCCATGAACCGGAACCTTAATCAAAAACAAAAAAGAGGCATCGGCATTTATCATTTTACTGCATTTATCATTTTAGCATGAAGTAAAACAAAGCAGAGCAAAAAATTCCAAAGATAACATAAAAATAACCTTGCTTCCGTGAAGGGAACTAAAATGGGGTAAAAACCCACATTTTGACATCTGACACCGAACAATGGGACGTCATACCCCATACCCATGGAATCATGGGTCACAGTGCAAAACCAACACCGGCAATGAGTTTCCCATGCCCGAAAACTCTCAGGTGAAACTTATCAGCTGCCCAAGCAAGATGTCAGAACAAATATTCAAATCCAAATTCATGTTTTTTTCTAGGAACTAATGGGGCGCTATACCCTCGTACCTCAAACCACATAAATCCAGAACCGGAGCCATAATCAGAAAACAAAAACAGGCATCGGAGTTTGTCATGAAATAAAACTAACCAGAGAAAAAATTCGAAAGTTAAGATAAATACAACCTTGCTTCCGTGAAGGGTACTCAAATGGGGCAAAAAACCAACATTTTGACCCGACCACGGAACCAGACCCCGATTCAAAAAACGCTCGAAGATGTACATAGTAAATCGTCTATGTCGGTTCGAATGAAACCAAGATCATGAAACTCGGTTAAGTGGTTCCCGAGTTATGGCCGATCACACACACACAGACGGAATTTAAAAGATTTCACCCCTGCAACACACAATCTCCACTATGTTCTGATAACTATTTGTTTGAAAAATTCCTATTTCAATTTTTGAATTTAGCCAAATATAAAGTTACAACTTACATACGTTAATACAAATGTACAAAAGCGTGTGAAACAAAAGCCAACAGTTGGATTGCGCACAAAATGAACCAGGAATTTTGAAACAAATACTTCTCTGTTTTTTTAATTTGATTCACTGCTGAAACACAAATGTATAACTTGACGGAATTTGACTGCAAAAATATCTTGCGATACCTGTACAACTAATAATGATATTAACCGCAATGATTAACACAAATTCATGAAACCATCCAAACAATCTTAGGTAAACCGACGCCTTAATGTAAAATATGGTTTTCTTGCAGAACTTTGAAGCCGTTTCTGAAAATTCAACCGTTGTTCGACAAGGAGCGCTGACGATAAAATGGCCGAAGGAATTTCAATAGCACACCGCAGAATATCTTGATTAAAGCACTATTATTCGATGCTTTCAGAACATTGAATGCAGTGGAGCCATCAGGGAAACCACACGCTTCAGCTGCTACCTGTCTGACACTTTATCTGAATTTGTACTATGAAAGGTATAAACTTAATTGCTTTATCTGGAATACTAATCCAATTCTATAGTAGTCTGTCAAAATCTGTTATTGAACAAATATGAACTAAATATGTAATGACGATAGGCAGCTGTATATTGTAATTTCCTAACACCATACCCATGCAAGCTCGGCTATCATAACCTCAAGGGCGGACCCAAATTTTCGCACGCTGAAATTTTGCATTTTTCTTGGTCAGACCCAAAAAGCTGTGAAGCTTAGCAAGTCGAAGGCGCGCTTTACTAGGTGTGTTTGGACCCCACCCGATTGGTTGCGCACGCGTCTAGTATCTAGTATTGTTGCTGACAAGGAGGCTAACGATGACACCTGTTTACAGACTATAATTAAGCGAAGCGTTTTTGTTTTCGTCAGGGGGAAATTCGACACTGTCTGTCCGTTGAACTCCTCAATAACTACTGGGCCGATTTTAAAAAACATTTTTTGTTTGAAAGGCCTAATATCGGACAGGTGCAAGATATAAATTTTGTCAAAATTTGCATTACTTAATTAGTAATTACCTAATTAGTTAAGTGTGTTAATCCATTTTTACCATTTTCAAACAAAAATTGCATATTTTTGAAATAAATAATTAGTGTAAAGCTATCATTTTGGTGCATATACTACATCTCGCCGTGGTGATTATGAATCTGGTGCTTATTTACTATTCGAGGAAGTTAAAAAATGCTAATTAGTTAGTTAATTAGCTAATTACTAATAAATTGTTATTTATCTAATTTTTTTGACAATTTTCAAACTGCTCAAAAATTAAAAATAAATTGCACCCGGGGGTTTTCTGTGTCGCTGATCACGAATATGATATTTCTGAAGCTCTAGAGTTGGCCGTATATGCTAATTAGATGATTAATTAACTAGCTAATTAGGTAATATGCAAATTTTCAAATCACTTCAAAATTGCTAAATTGTTGCGCTCGAGGATTTTCGATGTCGCTGATTATGAATATGATTTTCGGCTTTTAAAGCTCTATGATTTATTATGGGTGCTAATTAGGTAATTAATTAGCTAATTAGTTCATGTTATTAATTAGCTAATTTCTTTTAGCTAGCAAGCTTTTTGGATGGTGGTTTTGACATCAATTGCCTAAAACGTGATACTTATTATAATTGATTTAAATAGTTATTTGAAACACATGTACACACAGATAAGATACCAAATACTATGCCTGTTGTTCCGCTCACTTTCTGTAATTTATTACGTTTACTAGTATTAAACCATTATCCCTATGCGATCTAACTTTGTTGTTTGGTTGAACTGTTTATTACATGTGAAAAAGTGTTGAACGTTTGCAAAAATGTGCAAATTCCAATATCGTGTGAACTTTCACTCAATCTAAGCTCTAGAGACATCATCCGCTTAGCAATTTATTAGCTATTGTGGCCCACAAGGTTCCGGCAGTCCCTGAATGTTCAGTTTAATATAGTGTAAACTCATCTCATATGATAGTTAAAATTATAGACTTTTGAACAATTAGTTTCGGCAATAAATTTGTTTCTAGTCGTGTGTTTTTATAATTCCTTTGAGCAATTTCTAGTTACGATTTGTCGTGAATTCTTCTCGCCTTTTTACTTTAAAAATGTTAGTACTTAGGGTAAACGATACGCGTTAAGGATTGGGATATTTTATCCACAGGCCATATTATTGATAGCCGACCTGTCGTGGCGGACGAAACACTTAATATCTAACTGCTACTAGCAATGAACATTGGACAACAGGTTTTGATTTTGACAGTTTATTTGAAGATACTTAACAGTGGATTTGGATAATGTAAGCATGGTAAAAGATCATCAAACATATACAGGTGAACAGACTGTTTAAACAAATAAGTATCGATAGCCAGCTGTGGACAAAAGAAACACTACGAGCTAATTATATATTGCAAACATGTGAGACGCTGGCTTCGGCTAAGCAAGTAAATCAGGTTACAGTACTGGTTTACTGTGCGGTCAATTTCACGATTCCCGCTCAGCTATTGAGACAGAGAATAAAACCCGATTGTACTTCGAAATTCGATCGATTTGGTACGGAGGCTAACACGCTTCAGATGGGGAAACAGTGACTTTAGTTACTACTGCCGAATTTTTCGTATTTCGCGGCTCATCTCAGGGTGAGCGGCCGATGGCCTCTAATTTGAGGACGGTGATGATCTTGAACTTCTAAACATCGATTTAAATTTTAACTTGTCACTAACCAAGTTCCGGACGAGTGCCATGAAATTCTGATGCTGTTCTAAGCTCAATTGATTCCGCCTCTTCGTAATGTTACATTCGAGTACAGCTATTTGTCCGACCTGCTCTACCCATGGATACGAGCACGACAAGCCAATTAGTATACCTATAGGGTGCCCCATAAGTAACGCGCCATCTTCATACTAAGCGCCTAAGTCGGCGAATTACCAACTACCGTTAAAATGGTTGGATTTTAATGATAATTGAAAAGGGGGAAATAAAAAGAAAAACGAGCAAAACCTGAAATAGAATATTCGTGCCTAGCTATATGATAGTATGCCATTAGACAGATCACCACACGATAATGCAGAACGGCATAAATTCACTTGGACCGTTGCCGTTACAAACTTTAGCTTCGACATAGCCAAAAGTAGTAAAAGGCACAACTAGGTGACCATATTTTTGAGGTAAAATGTCATAACGGGTTATGCTTCTTTTCTATAAGGCTAAGATTTGGTACAAAAATTGGGCATTTTTATCGAATTTAGTGCAATAATGACCTAACTGTAGTTGGGAGAACTGTTGCTAAGACTATCCTACACATAACCCTCATAATTTCAGGAATATAACCGGCTGATTTAACGGCTGCGTTAACCGGAATAATTGTGTTTTTGGCATACAAATACCACCATAACACTATATAACACAAATAAATGTCCCTGGTCTGACAGTATGCGTGGTCATGTGGTCCGGTGGATTCTTTTTCGATGGTACTGTGAATTCAGACAACAATCTAATGGTGCTGCGAAATGAATTGTCTTAATATTCAACAGTTACCAAATGTTGACAGGCTTGACTTTATGCAGGATGGGGTGCCTCTTCATTTCGCGATAGCTGTGCGTGCCGTTGCTTGGACGAAAGGTTCCCTCATGGTTGTCTAGGACGCCGAAGTCCTGTCGAATGGATTGCTCGTTCTCCTGATATAAACACTCCCGCCTTTTTTCTGTGGGAGTATTAAAGGACAAGGTTTCCAAACGCAAACCATGTTGTCTCTGAATGGGGCTATCGGGGCTATTATGTTATAACACCCGGCACCAAAAGCAGTGCCGGGGCATGCGGTTATGTGAAAGACCACATATATCGCTTACTCAGTGTACACGAATTATCTGTTCGCCCCATGGAAGGGTCAATATTTGAAGTTTGTTTCCCCTAGCATATTGTATACTACTATATGAATGTTATCACAGAAACTATAGCACTAGCTGCTTGTTGATTCCACATCAGATACCGAGCGATTCAATATAAACTCACTACCTCCTGTAATGTATTACTGAAAGGAAAACATTGGAAAGTAAAATATGATCATTGACTTGTTAAATATGCTGCTCAAGTGCTTCTAAATATATTTATTATGCAATCAACATAATACTTCCACATAATCTGTGTTACTAATTAAATACATTCCGCCAAGTCACGTTGTTTCATGAAAGTTTGATCACGATTGACATATAATCAGTAGAACTGTGGGCGCAATTTACTTAAAGCAATAAATGAATACATACAGAAATTTATTTACAAAATTGTAACTTAATCCAAAATGCAGAGATCTAGCTTATAGACAGAGCTGAGCCTCCTAGGAGTCCGAAGCAAACCTGTTGATTTCGTGCACAAACAGATCCGACCTTAAATTCATCTGGCAACCAAAACTTGCGGCTTATTCTAACGAGAAGCAAACCAAAACTGTATATACACAAGGACGGAGTTAAGGA
Organism: Trileptium ribeirensis; assembly: GCA_030248225.1. NCBI lineage: Eukaryota > Metazoa > Nematoda > Enoplea > Enoplida > Thoracostomopsidae > Trileptium > Trileptium ribeirensis. The sequence goes on from JASANE010008684.1 coordinate 19,638, forward strand.
TAATGCATGTATACCGCTCCACTGACAATTTAGTACTACAATTCGGGATGAAAATCTCTGAAAATGTAGCAATTAAATACATGACTGCTAAAACGAAACTGTTATAAAACGCTAAATTACCTGAATGCTAATCCTACCCATAAATTGTTCAGAATACCCCGCACGCCTTCGTTATTTTCGCTTTTACTTGTATGCATTTTGTACGACAACGCCATAACTTCGTCTGACGCTACAACACAATGGTTATATATTCATAGCCACTTATGTAAACACCGCTTAGTTGCATCAGTCAAATACCTGCAATCTTTTTGCATTGCTGTCCGCTTTTCAAATCCTTCAATTACTATATTAATCGTTGGGTTTATCGCAGGTGATGCTAAGATTGAACAGTAAAAAACGTGTCACGTCAGAGCGCTCTGCTGCTAACCCGTATTCGATGACACGGGTGCTGTGCGTGAATACCTTGTTGTCGCGTTGTTTCTATAAATTCTATTGATGTGAAATGATAAATACTAAATTTATAAGTCAAAGACAACTCGGTATAGCTTCACATATGTTAACGACCGGAACTATAAGAGCTTATAACAAAACATAACGGCTTCACGTTGAACATATGACAACAAATTACTTCAAAAGTATTGGTTGTCGAATGGTGACATTTTATTCAAAAACATTTCTTATTAGCAGATCGTTGGCAACGGCTTCACCGCACGCTATTAATTTGTTTCAGGAAGCGTCCTCCAGGGAACCCTTGTTTGAAATCAGGGCACACAGAATTTAGCCGCGAAGGCTTAAACAGTTGTACCTTCTGGTTTGCCCTGTGGATTGTAAGATTAAAATTGATTGTCAAAATTCAGTTAAATTTATTTGATTCTTAAAACTAAAATGGCTAATGACTAGACTTTTGAACTCTGCTTACCTGGCCATTATTGAAAGTTAAAAAGTTTTTTCCAAAAAATTATCAATTATTAGTTTAAGAATAATATCATTATTTGTTTTTTGTTCGAAGCTGGGTGGTTAACATGCTTAAGCAAAAATTAGCAACGAAAATTTAATCATAGGAAGCGAAGATTTTGGCAAGTGGCACGAACCAAGAAACCTTAGTTTTGTGCAAAGGGGAACCAAAAAGCTAAGCCTCGTTTCTCAGGTTCGGAAAAGCTACCAATATATAATTTTTCTGTCTTTATTGAATATCATATATTACTTTTAGACCTGATTAAGAAAAATACACGAGGTGTTAATGAAAAATACATTGTATTCTTGATATTAAATAATTGGTAACACAAGAACATTCAAAATTGGTATAATGGTTAATCTACACATTGCTAAATAACCTATATCCTGTGTCATGCTCTCTAAATATAGTATCCTACAATAATTTTGCAAAACAGGAGCATAGCCAAGGGAAGCACGGGGAGCCGTCCTCCCCGGAGGTGGGGGGGGGCGGCATCTGAAGCACCTGAAATATAATACAAAGTAAAATTCATGTTTATGTATGAAAGGTTTGTTTAATATGTGCTCTCTCCAAGTACATGCGGTGCCTTTCCCAGCAGAATTTTTTGGCCAAAATCTTGTAGCAACGCATTTCAAAAACATCGTGAAAGCCCAAAGAATGCCAGCTAAGAATATAGTATTTAACTGAGTGACGTATGTGTCTAATTTGTTACACAGTATGCTAAAGTAGACGCGATTTTCGACATAAATAAGCATTTACAGACATTTTATGCAGATAGGAGGGTCCAAAAAACGATGGCGACTTAGAGTGTACACCCGTGTTGATATTATTTGCACATTTTCTTATAAAAAAGGCAAATATAAGCTTTTCGGTTAAAAATATGTAGTCCATTCAGAGGCGTAGTCAAGAAGTGTGTTATCCATGCCCCCTTGAAAGATAAAACACATAAGTGATGTCCACATTTGTGTAAAAGACGAGTTTCAGCTGTGCCCTCTTATAACGTACAGTGTCCCATTCTGCACAACTTTGTGGCAACGCCTGTGAAAATATTATTTGCTAGAGCCTATTACATGGCAATCGTTGAATCGATTACATGAGGTATTAATAAGAATTAGACATATAGAATTCAATAAACGTTAGGTTACTTAACGTTGCGTAGCCTAATACCTGTAACGAATATCCAATGCATAGGTATTAATAATATTTTTGAGTGAACTCATCAATTTCCCTCGTCAAACTGCTGCAACCATTTAGAAGGAATCCAAAATAGAGTGTACTCACGAAGCCAGAGATTAATCTTAATGCAGATATGACCGAATTCAACTACCGAATCCAAAAGAAAGCTTGTTGGAAAAAAACTCATTCATCAAAGATAGTTTTACAATCACAAAAGTTTTGAGGTATTGGATGATGGCTCTGTGGCGAGTAGCCGATTATCGCTTAGTGCATACTTTCTTAGTAGCCACTAAAATACTATCCAGTTAGGGCCCAGGTTTTTGGAAAGCCACGGTTAACATTTAAGAAGCTCTTAAATATTTTGAAGCTCCTGTTAGAGGGACTGACAAAATCACTAGTGAAACCGATCACTCGAGACTTGAAGAAAGATTATAATAAAATTGTAAATATTAATATTTTATAAATAATTTTGTATTAATTTATTAGTCATACAAAACTAAAATTATATTAGCGGAGCTTCAGAATATTCGAAGGAATCAACGCAACTACTTCTAGAAACAGAACACCTTTACTGTATATTCAATATACTTTATACTGAAGAGAAGTGGGGTTGACCCCTGAATGAGACTCAGCTTCAAGTTTTATAAACACAGTGCCATACATGCCGACGGTCGGCCATGCTAGGGGGGGTAGAGGCCCCCACGGGGGGGAGGGGGTCACGGCCATCCCAGGGGGGGTAACCCCCCCTGGCCGGCCAAATTTGTCTAGGGGGGTCGATCTCGTGAGGACCTTTTTTTTTGGTCCTCGCAGCCGTTAATACTATTATTAACCCTATATGAGATGGAAATGGAGGATATAAAAAAGTCTGTTTTCATCGTTACGTGGTTTACTAAAAAGGAAATTGTCCAGCCTTCCACATTCCTTGATTTCACCAGCCACGTTTCACAAAACTGTTACCGACCATATTCATTCGTTTGTTAAAACGGCTTCGTCTTAAAACCATTTAATTTAGCCGTGTGCATTTGTGTGGTTTTCACTTGTACCGATGAAGAAAGACTAAATATACACGTTTATATTTAGTCTTAAACGATTTATCCACAGAACTACTTTACTTTTAGCGACCAAACCCAATCTAAAAGAATGCCAAAAGATTGATAAATCATCCCCTGTGACTTTTACTTTAGATTTGGTGGGTTTGGTGGATACTAATTCTGCTGCAATTTTAAATCTTTTAAATTTAAGCTTTAAAAGCGAGAAAAGAAGAGACTGCCGGAATGGAAGCAAATGCATCTTGTTATTTTCGTTAAAATTTTTGTATTTTCGTTATTAATCTCTTGAGATGTCCTTTCGGCCCGGGGGGGGGGGTGGGGGGCAACCCCGGGGGGGGGGGGGGGAACCCCTGGCCTTTCGACCTCGGGGGGGGGGGGGGGGGTCCGGACCTCCGGGGGGGCAACCCCCCCTACCCCCCCTGCCGGCATGTATGCACAGTGCTTTAGTAATTAAGGAGATCATAGCTTATGCACAATGGTTTACATACTTATAAATGAATTATAATATTGGCGTAAGTTTGCTAACACGAAGGAAGTTTGCTCTATTTTCTCACAATACTGCACAGTTGTTAGTGATTAATCTATTACATAAGCAACTATTATGCATTATCCGCCATTTCAAGTCTTCAACTAACCAGATCAACGTCTTACCAAATCAATCTGCCACATAGGCTCGTCAAAAAGTTCCCTATACATGGAAGTTTTTCCAACACCAGATCGTGCAACAATGAGCGAAAACATGTTAGTTTTGTAAGTTTGCCCTTTTCCATTGTCAACAGTTGCGTCACTAGCAGCAACACTAACAGCATTAACAATTATAAAGCTCGATATCAAATTTTGAATGGCAAACAACGCAGTAGTTACGGACTTCGTGATAAAACTGGTTAGATGTATTATTCCATATACGGCACCAATCAACGTAGTACCGAGTAGCGGCCCTAAATATTGCACCTGCAGTCTCTTTATTAACTCTATTCATTTTCGGAGCATGCAATTTAATATTGTTGTTTAAATAACTGAGAAAACACAAACGATTTTATGTGAACATGGTAATAATATTAAGCACTTGCAATTATCATAATTATTTAATTTCGATGGAAACTTTCTATGTCTTTAGTCAGAGAATCCCAAATAGTACCATTGCAGCTACTATAATTTCTAAGATGTGCGAACTCGTCAAAAACATGGGTAATCTAGCCTGATATATTGCCATGCATTGTAGTTATTCTTTGTCTTAGAAAACCTCAAAGGTCTTCAATGATGAGGGTGCCATAAGATGATATAAATTGCTTTGAGTGATTTACAATGGAATGTTTAAATAATAAGTCTTTTACAAATCCTATAAATCCCATAATCGTAGCGGTGCACCATGCGAAAGCTTGATATATGTTTCAGTATTAAAGGGTGCAATGTTTCCTTTGTTCTGTGCGGTACGACGTATAAAACACATTTGTTACTACCACATTTGTTAACAACACCACGGCGGTGAAGATGTCTAATGTCCCCAAAGCTTGGGGTCTATGTACCTCATACAGTGGCATGCACACACTCGACAACCCATCACACCCTATGTCTTTATAAAGTTTTTAAGCGTGGTTAACTGGGGGTGTTGCCATTTTTCGACAGAGTCAAGGACAGGATTTTGTTGTAGTTTAATTGCCGGTATGCAGCATACTATCTTGTCAACTTCCGTATTTTCTAGAAACAAATATAGAAATTTTCAGAAAACTGACAACACAATACTGGCTCCTGCATTCGCTGAAAATTTTAACAGGGAGCATAAACCGGGGAAGTTGGATCGAAACTGTAGGGCTCAGAATTTTGCCAGGGGGCGTGAACAGAAGATCTCCTGACTTGAGCTGAGGTGAATTTGGCATCAAAGCTTAAAAACGCTAAATTTGTTAATATTCAGGCGAAATAATGCAAAAACGTCTTTATTGAGGTTAAAAGCAACTTTTCAGCCGATTTTTTGAAATTAATCAATTTTGCATCTTCGAAAAGGAATTTTTGGAAACAAATTTTATTTTATGTCACCTGGGGGTTGGCAGTGTTTTACCTCAGGGAAACCAAAAATTTTGCCAGGGGGGGCTTTTTGCCCGGGAGCTCAAATTTTGCGACGGGACGCCAACCGGAGGCTCACATTTTTTGCCAGGGGGCATCAAAAAATGCCAAGGCACCGACTTTGTAGAATCCAGCAATATTTTAATAATGCACCGCATTAGCTACAGACAATGTGCCTTACTATTAATCCGTCAAAAAGGTAGCTAACTTTATTTGCGATACTGTAAGGAACACTGTAGTAGCTAATGGTAAGACTAAGGCAAGCCGGACATGGTTCAGGATGATTCGAGCTGGGCCATAGCCTGAAATTTTTTCTGTTTCTCACCTCTAGTAATAGCGGTAAAACATGTTTGAAACGTATTGGTATTTTCAGAACATTTCTTAATAGGGTGTAGCCAAGGCGCACAGGAGGTTGGTGCCCACCTTTGCAACTGTAGGTCCCCCATTTAAGGATCACAGAAAGTGAAGCACGCGTCTATTTGCACCAGAGTGTTTAAACTGTGCTCCACCGAGAAAGACCAGTTCCCCTTTGAAAATATTCTGTCTACGCACCTGTTTTTTTCTACAACATGTGCAATACAAGCCTGTACATGCATTTGAAATATAGACATAAAGCAATACAAAGTGTTGAAACTGAAATGGAAAAGCGCAGTTTTGTGAAATAGTGATCAACTGAGAAAAAATTTATTTTGTTGGTTTGTGACAAGCGTAAATGTGCACTGGAATGTTGGATTTACATATCTTACTTGACATGTAATATAACGCGATCTGCCCATCTGTATTTGCGCTGCAGCCTTGGTTTCCTGCTTCACATATTACAAATTCGATGCCTGCACATGACACATAACCTAACAAATGAAGACACACTAAAATTCTGGAAACCATTTAAACCCATTCAAAACCACTGGTCAAGACATGCACTATTCGTAGTGATTGTAGATAATCAAATCGTCGTATTTAACGTGCCGAAAAATATAATACACACCATGGTTGATGACCTGCACGTGACACATAACATAACAAATCTGGAAATCAAAGTCGGCAGCCGTAAAATCCTTGAAACCCTTTCCCACGGTATAATATTGTCCAGTCGAACTCTAGATAACACATCCGTATATAGCAGATCTATGACGTGTAACGCTCGCTTGAATTCACAAACACATTAAAAACATCACAAAATTTCAAAAATTGATTTCTAGAAAAAAATTATTGCACCATATTCAGGCCCATAGCGGTCCAGTGAGATGTCCCACAAAAGGGATTGTTCAGCGGTCGTAGATTTGATCATTGTAATCAATATACTAAGATCATATATATGGACCATAATTCTTGATGCCTAGCACGCAATACATAACACAATAACCGAAGACAGACTTTATTCTGGAAATCGTGTTCAGCGAACCTAAGCCCGTTAAAAAGCACTGAAAAAGACATGAACTATTCGTAGTGATTGTAGATAATCAAATCGCCGTATTCAACGTGTCGAAAAATATAATACACACCATGGTTGATGCCCTGCACGTGACACATAAGCTAACAAATCTGGAAATCAAAGTCGTCAACCGTAAAATCCTTGAAACCCTTTCCCAAGGTATAATATGGTCCAGTCGACCTCTAGAAAACACATCCGTAATATAGCAGATTTATAACGTGTAACGCTCGCTTGAATTCACGAACACATTAAAAACATGACAAAACTTGAAAAACTAATTTTCAGAAAAAGATTATCGTGCCATATTCAGGCCCACAGCCGTCCAGGGAGACGTCCCACAAAAGGGATTGTTCAGCGGTCGTAGATTTGATCATTGTAATCAGTATACTAAGATCATATATATGGACCATAATTCTTGATGCCTAGCACGCAATACATAACACAATAACCGAAGACAGACTATATCCTGGAAATCGTGTGCAGCGAACCTAAACCCATTGAAAACCACTGCAAAAGGCATTAACTATTCGTAGTGATTGTAAGTAATCAAATAGTCGTATTCAACGAGCCGAAAAATATAACAAACACCATGCTTCATGGCCTACATGTGACACATAGCCTAACAAATGAGGACACACTACAATCCTGGAAATCAAGATCGCCGACCGTAAATTCCTTGAAACCTTTTCCGAACGTATAATATGGTCCAGTCGAACTCTAGATACACAACCGTATATAGCAGATTTATAACGTGTAACACACGCTTGAATTCACGAACACATTAAAAACATGACAAAACTTGAAAAACTAATTTCTAGTGCAATATTCAGGCCCATAGTCGTCCAGGGAGATGTCCCACAAAAGGGATTGTTCAGCAGTCGTAGATTTAATGATTGTTATCAGTGTACTAAGATCATATATATGGACTATAATTCTTGATGCCTAGCACGCAATACATAACACAATAACCGAAGACAGAGTGTATTCTGGAAATCGTGTTCAGCGAATCTAAACCCGTTGAAAACCACTGGGAAAGGCATGAAGTATTCGTAGTGATTGCAGATAATCAAATAATCGTATTCAACGTGCGGAAAAATATAATACACACCATGGTTGATGACCTGCACGTGACACATAACCTAACAAATCTGGAAATCAAAGTCGGCAGCCGTAAAATCCTTGAAACAATTTCCCAAGGTATAATATTGTCCAGTCGAACTCTACATAACACATCCGTATATAACAGATTTATAACGTGTAACGCTCGCTTGAATTCACAAACACATTACAAACATCACAAAATTTCAAAAGTTGATTTCTAGAAAAAGATTATCGCACCATATTCAGGCCCATAGCGGTCCAGTGAGATTGCCCACAAAAGGGATCGTTCAACAAAGTTGTAGATTTCGATGATTGTAGGAAGTGTACTAAAATCATATATATGGACCACAAGTCTTGATGCCTAACACGCAATACATAACACAATAACTGAAGACAGAGTATATTCTGGAAATCGTGTTCAGCGACCCTAAACCCATTGAAAACCACTGGAAAAGCCGTGAACTATTCGGTGATTCTAAGTAATCAAATAGTCGTATTCTACGAACCGAAAAATATAATAAACACCATGCTTCATGGCCTACATGTGACACATAGCCTAACAAATGAGGATACACTACAATCCTGGAAATTAAGGTCGTCGAACGTCAAATCCTTGAAACCTTTTCCCAACGTATAATATGGTCCAGTCGAACTCTAGATACACAACCGTATATAGCAGATTGTAGATAATCAAATAATCGTATTCAACGTGCCGAAAAATATAATATACACCATGCTTGATGGCCTGCACATGACACATAACCTAACAAATGAGGACTTACTACAATCCTGGAAACCATTTAAACCCATTGAAAACCACTGGTAAAGACATGAACTATTCGTAGTGATTGTAGATAATCAAATCGTCGTATTCAACGTGCGGAAAAATATAATACACACCATGGTTGATGACTTGCACGTGACACATAACCTAACAAATCTGGAAATCAAAGTCGGCAGCCGTAAAATCCTTGAAACCCTTTCCCAAGGTATAATATTGTCCAGTCGAACTCTAGATAACACATCCGTATATAACAGATTTATAACGTGTAACAGCTCGCTTGAATTTACAAACACATTAAAAACATCACAAAATTTCATAAATTGATTTCTAGAAAAAGATTATTACACCATATTCAGGCCCATAGCGGTCCAGTGAGATGTCCCACAAAAGGGATTGTTCAACAAAGTTGTAGATTTCGATGATTGTAGGCAGTGTACTAAAATCATATATATGGACCACAATTCTTGATGCCTAGCACGCAATACATAACACAATAACCGAAGACGGAGTATATTCTGGAAATCGTGTTCAGCTAATCTAAACCCGTTGAAAACCACTGGAAAAGGCATGAACTATTCGTAGTGATTGTAGATAATCAAATAATCGTATTCAACGTGCCGAAAAATATAAGATACACCATGCTTGATGGCCTGCAAATGACACATAACCTAACAAATGAAGACACACCACAATTCTGGAAACCATCTAAACCCATTGAAAACCACTGGTAAAGACGTGAACTATTCCTTGTGATTGTAGATAATAAAATCGTCTTATTGAACATGCCGAAAAATATAATACACACCATGCTTGATGGCCTGCCCGGGACAGATAACCTAACAAATGAAGACACACTACAATTCTGGAAATCAAGGTCGTCGACCGCAAAGCCCTTGAAACCCTTTCACAATGTATAATATCGTTCAGCAAGACAAATTTTCAAAACGGTGAAGCTGAACCTCATCGTCTGGCTAAAAAGCATTTAAATTTGCATATTTGTCACCGTCTGGAGAAATTTCAATGCTTTCATCAGACCCTATATAAAACGAGATGGCATGGTCCGCCTTCTGGTGCCAATGTGATGACATGAAGCTAACCGAGGAGTTGAATGCAATAACGCGTAGTGCGGCCAAACGTATCATCTGATGCCTCATTCACCGCGGATTGGATTTTATCATCCACTAGTCGTGAACTAAAACTACAGTCTTTCCGTACAGAGCTCGGGTTGAAAAAATACATTCCCGCCTTCCTAAAACATGGACAATATCATCTATACTAGTCTAGATAGTATTCCATGTTTTTCCGATTGTCAACGTTGCGTTGAAGGAACCAAACTAATTGCGTTCCCAATATTTCTTGGAAGTTTCAAACACACCGATAGATAATGGTTGTAAATCATATGAAATGTTCGAAAGCAGCGGCACTAATTTCACGTTATTTTCTTCGGCGAATGTGGAATTCCATGGCTTCATATTGAGAAGCGTGACCATGCAAAACACTTAAGTCATAAATTCCCTCTGGTACCAGATTCCTGTAAAGCACAAATATTTCTCGAAACCATTTCAAAACAGTTCCCACGAAATCATGCGCACTTCAAAGAAGAGGGGATCTCTCAAGGGTATACAGCACCATTCCAAAAACAGTATATCGAAACTCATACATGCAAATGAATCTTTTCATCCTTTTCAGCAACTTCTTAAGACTATGTAAACACTCGTTTTTCACAAACTATAACAATTGACTGATAACAACGAAGTCATGCATAGGTCAGGGGGAAGTACCACAGGATACGGTACCATTCTAAAAGAAATACGTTCAAATAAATCACTCCATCGTTTTCAGTATCCTCAAATATATTTACAACAGCAGATGCAACAAAAACAGCTTTAGATTAAAAGTAATGAAATCATGTACGTTTCTGGGGAATAAGGGCGGTGCGGAGGATACATTGCAGTTTCAAAAGGATACATCGATCATAGATACATTCAAATCAATCCTATTTCAGCAACACAGAAAATCTTTATAGTGACAACATAATGCACATTAGCACTTATATTAAAAATATATTATACAAAGGGTTAAAATGGTACCTTTTGAACTCCGTTGTGTTGCGAACTCCTTATCGAAAAGTCTGACAAGAAAGTGGCAGTCAACAAAGTTGTAGATCACGTCAAGGCGCCTACAAAATATTGTGCAATATTTTTTTATATGAAGCATGTGTTTTGAGATGTATCTGGGAAAGTATTTTCATTCGATCACAAAGTTTGTGGGGTCTACCATACCACATGGGAGGGTTGCGCAAATGGTCTATAGAATATCATGTGCAAAGACGTCTTTGAAATATCTTCATCCCATATGTATATATTTTTTTCGGCGAGGGAAATTGCCTTCCCAAAAATTCCCGATTTGTAGGAAAATAAGCAATTTTATGTATGTCTATTTATATGACACATATACATAAAATATATTTTCCAGAGGGAATCGGTAAGCCCCTAACGTTGACATGGGCCGGGGGACCTCCCCCTCCTGGAACCTAACTAAATTTGAAACGTCTGCCCAAGTGTGCGTTTTCGACTGGAAGAATGCATTGGTCTTGGAGGCGCCCAGGTTCGCACTTAGGGTGTCATTTATGAAAAACCAAGTTATATACGCGAGTACAAGCATAGCAAAACACATTTAGATAAGTATATTTAGCGTGCTGCGTCATTATAATGCTGGGCGTTACTTATGATACACCGTGTATATGTCCAAGCATATGGAAACAAGCACATGCAACGTTATAGCCAAGACAATAAAATGAAGTATACTACAACTCATACGAGGAACAAAGTCGGGCTTCGTTTGTGATTTTATTCGATACATACATATAAATTGGATTCGCGGTCATTCAGTTCGTTTATCGATATTTTGATGCTTTAGTTATAAGTTCAACGCTGGCAAAGATGAACGTCTCAGGCCGGAACGGTCATGTTACAAATATACATTGCTGCAAGAACACCATACAATTTTCTGGTGTATATCCTACGTTAAGCTAACAGCCAACTGCATACCTGTCAGGTCAAATGTCAGTAGAAGATAATCTCCTTGTCCGAAAACATAGCTAATCGAATTTCTCGGATTCAGTGTGTACAGTTGTAACAGTCTGTTAACTGTGAAACAATAATGGCTGTCCAAAACGCTCAATACCGGTATCTTTTCCTTTCTTACACTCAAATCCCAAAAATTCGTCGCGTTTATAAAGATGCAGTTATAACTTTGTTTCACACCATTCGACTCACATCATAGCAGCACATTTGTTTCAGATATATATATGTATGACAAGATTTGTATGTGTTACCAAAGGTACCCCTGACACGAAACATTTTCGAAAAGTTTTTCTCGATGAATGTTAAATTTTACATACCTTTCGAACCAGCTGGGCCAAATGGTGCTAAAATCAGCTCCATCAGTTCGCAGTGGAACACAGAAAGTTTACACACCGTCGACTATTTTCGTAAATCAGGCATATACATATAAACAAGTTAATCCATGTTAAACTACCTCTCGCGCAAATACCTACATTTTTTCAATGTAAACACTGTAAATGTAAACACATATCGGCAAAGTTTAATATATCTTTAGGTATATGTTATGGCCTGAAGCACTAAGTGTTAGTGGTAAAACTACTGAAATCACTGCACACAAAACGTGTAATCAAAATTGTGTTGAAATTAAAAGTGCATTTGTAATATATTTAAAACGTGCAATTCATACTCATATATATGTACCTATATATAGGCATAAACAGTTATAGTAGATGCATATTTTGCAAGTCTGTTCCCGAGCTATACTTGAAACCTTCAACGGCTCCGTTGTTGGTACTAATTCGTCCACGTCAATTAATAATGCTTTCCATTCTTACAGCACAGCCACGCACTTCAATCATCTTATTGATTTTCAAACAAAGCTATAAACATTAGACATACAGATAAAGCATTTACTTGGATGATGTATTCAATACATTAATTCAATCAATTACATCAATTTATTTAGATGTATATACATATTTATTCAAAAGTATACGTGGAACTTTGAACGCAAAAGTTGGAAGTTTGGTCCACATGTATGTATTACTGATCTTTTTTATCCTCGCTGCACAAAAACACACTTCCACCGTTTTGTTAGCTTCCAAATTTAAACATGAATATATAGCACGCATTTATGAACTGAAAAATCTAATCCGTTCAGAGTGTTAATATATTTGACGACGACCAATATATATTAACATATACGTTGTAGTTTTCAATTAGCAATGGAACTTAGTCCACAATGGATTAACCCGGATCTGCTTGTATGCGAACTACTGATTTCGTAGCTCGGGCGATGTAGGGACTAAACCTATGACATCACATACAGATTACAGCTAATCCCACTGTCAATATTTAAACCAATCATATACAAGTTATAGTAACAACCGCGATAGTAATGAGATTTTGACACAACATTGGATTTGCTCTCTTATTCAGTTGCTAAACATGTTTTCAGATTATGGTGTTGACTTTGGTCTAAAACATAGTTGATTATTCCTGCCATGAAAAAGGAGATATATGCGAATAACTGTTGTTAAATTATATGTCCCAATAGTTCATTGCAATCAATAGTAAAAAAATTAGGGACATCCTAAAATCCGTTCATGAGCTGTAATCGCTGTCTCAATAAAATCTGCATTATGTCATGAAGTAACCTAGAAACAGGATGATCTTATTTGTAGCAGAAAAGTTGCAACTATTAATTTCCAAATTCGCATGTCTTAAGGTGTATTTTACTTAGAGTAGTATTGTCGAACTCTCTTCATTATCCCTAGCTGACGGTTAGTGTATTTTACTTACTAGTGAAGCTCGCTTGCGAGCCAGAATTCGAGTGGTGAGAACAATCCCCCGAAGCAGAAGTGTGCAAAATATTTGCCACACAATATTTTTGACACTCGTAATGAGCTTTTCGGCCCAGAAAACCCCATATCCGACACTAAAACCAACAATAAACACACATTCAGGTGCTTTTCCCACGACTTGTCACCAAAAATTTCGAAAACATAATTTTTTATGCAAGCATGAACCAGACGTGTAAAACATACTTGCCCAACAATATTTTTAACACTTACAATGAGTTTTTATCTGCCCAGAAAACCCCATATAAGAAACTAAAAGCAACAAAAAACTCACATTTAGGTGCATTTCCCACGACTTTTCACCAAATATGAAATTTGGCGCCAACTATATGCTTATAGACTCCAGATTGGGAAGTAGTTGAAAAACTTGTTATATATATATTATTGGAAAGCCCTGGTAAGGCTACATAAAATAGGCCTATTAGTTTGCGGATACCTCGTGTACTTATTGAGAAAAGTCGCAAAAATTAGAGGGGTGCCCGAAAAATGGGTCAAAATGACGTCATTTTGCCCCATAACTTTTCTCACGGCAAAAAAAATTCAAAAATCGGGCTCCGTCACTACACCTAAATCGACCATTGCGGTTAGAATGAGCCCAACGTTATCGAGATCCAGATGCGACACATAGACACACACAGGACCTCCTCAACCCCCCTCCAGAGCCAAAATTGGAAATTCTCGTTCCACTCGAATTCAGTAATAGTATATTTCGCAATGTGTTCATGATCTCTAGGTGATGGTCAACCGTGACTAAAGCTCGGAAGAACATGTGGATATGCCCGTATTTGAACTAAAGAGCTAGAGGAGTTAAACCTACTTTTTCAAAAATTAATGTCTGAAATTACTAAGGGTAAACCCAGTGGTAATAAATTACCGTTTTTTCATATATATATACGTGTTCGTTTTTAACGTCTTAATGCACACAAAACAATAGCAACCGACATTTCCTAGACAACATGAAAACACGAGAAAATTACTACACACGAAAACAAATGTGTCAATTTTAAAATCAAAATTTCAATCTAGATATAATAAACTTTGATAATGAAAGACTGTAAAAGTTTTCATCAACTTTGAAACTTAATAGCTAACATTATTTTTGGATCAAAATTTCAAACTTTGTGTTATCGTGGCGCTTTTAGGTTTAATAACTGTTTAAACACAATCTAATTCTTGAAGCAACGGTTCCAAAAATTCAAACAAACGTAGACAGTTATACAGAAAACGTTTTGAACAATATTTGGCGAGAACTATCCAGGTGGCAAAGATTATACCTAAAATAGATGATATTAGACTGCAAAATAAATACTACGACGTTTTCCAGATTCTACTGGATTTACAAGAAAAATATGATTTCCGAATTTGCTTGTTGGGCTACCATCTGCCTCATTGTAAAAGTATATATGCTCGTCTCGAGTATGCAACAATATTTAGAACAGGAAGAAGAAAAATCATATTTTTGGATCGAGACACAAAGTGAATTTTGACCGAACCCACTAAATAAATTTTTAAGCATTCGTCATTTTTGTAATTAAAAATATTGCTAAATTAGATGCACTCATTAATTTTCTGGATGCTGGTCGCAATACAGTATAAACTAACAAGTATATAATTTGAACATTTTTAGGTGCTCATATGTTGCACGCACTCAGTAATTTTGCAGGTGCAATAAAATCCCAGCAATTGAATTCGAGTGGAACGAGAAGTTTCAATTTTGGCTCTGGAGGGGGGTTGAGGAGATCCTGTCTGTGTGTGTGTCCTGGATCTCGATAACGGTTGGGCGGATTTTGATGCACGATACCGCATTGGTCGATTTAGGTGTAGTGACGGAGCCCGATTTTTGAATTTTTTGCCGTGAGAAAAGTTATGGGGCAAAATGACGTCATTTTGGCCCATTTTTCGGGCACACCCTCCAGTTTTTGCGACTTTTCTCAATAAATAAACGAGTTATCCGCAAACTAATAGGCCTATTCTATGTAGCTTTACCA